>ML796216.1:301665-314067 GCA_009831015.1 Picea engelmannii
AGCATATAATAATGAGAAAGGACGTTGTGTACCTTGGAATGATCAGGTGAAATGATAGTATAAGTCAAAATACAGGTGATGAAGGGTATAATAATGGCAAAAAGTATGGGCAAAAAGGGTACAATATGTGGTCCTAACACACTTTTCAATCTCGTTGAGTATTCATTGCAAGTTGTTGGGAATAATTTTCTACAGGACAACTCTCCTTGTCCTAGTGCATCTATTGGTACTCTCAAATTGACATTTTGTCAAATTTGAAATTTTAGGGTTTTCAAGCTCATTGACATTCTTCAGGTTTTTCTTTTTCTTGTCTTTTGTTTTCTCTCTTATTCAAGGAAGATTACCATGGATATGTTTCTCTTGTGTTGTTTTGGGTAGGTTACCATGGACAAATGATTGGTCACAACACTAGAAAATTGTTGTTCTTCTTATTTTTCTTATTCTTGTTCTTATTCCAGGAAGGTCGTAGGTGATAACTCTGAGAGGGAGCTATATTGACGATTGTAGGTGGAAACCAGTTAGATGATATATGGTTTGAGACATGAAGAATATTATCCTGACATGGAGTTGTGGGCATGAAAGTATACATCCATGTACCAAAGGAGAAGAGGGATAAGTTAGAACCTTCTGGAAAGAAGGATACTTTTTTGGGATACAGAGAGTCTCACATGGAGGTTGATAGTGAGGAGTAGGAGGTTCCAAAGGATCATGGTATACATCCCTCTAGTCTGACTATTCATCTTTCAGACTATCATGAGGAGTCATTAGAGCTAGCTGAGACAGTGGATATACCTAGAGATGTTGTAGTGACTAGGAAGAGGCCAACATGGCTTCGTGACACTTTGCAGGATGTAAAGGGGCATGCAGCTCCTAGTGGTACTTTCAGGGAGAGAAAACAACCTCAAAGGTTGTTGAGTTATATGGAATTTATGAGTCACATCATTGATTCTATTTTTGAGGAGGAAACAAGACAACATGTTTGTAATGAAGCCATGATGGAAGAGTATCAATCCATCATGAAGAATGATGCATGGGAAATATTTTTGAGACCATAGGGGAAGTCAGTAGTGAATTCCAAGTGGATCTATAAGATCAAACATGTAGCAGATGGAATTATCGAGAAGTACAAAGCGATGATTGTGACAAGAGGATTTTCTTAAAAAGAGGAAGTCATCCCTCAAGATCCAATAGGGAGGAGAAACCTCCAAGGATAGTTCATAGGAGATCAGACTTCATAGGAGGTCAATAGATGCATTGTGAGTAGATGGCCGTGAAGATTGTATAGACTCAGAGGGAGTCAGGTTTCAAAGGGAGCATGTGGAATCAGAGTGAGCCTAATCTCCAAGATATTCTGTTGGATCAGAGGGAGAACCAACCATTGGGAGGGATTTCCCCCTTAGTTTTAGGTGGGAGAGAGACATATTCCAGGATTGAAATATAGGTGTCCTGAGTTGAGGAGGCTAGATAAAAGGTTTAGAGGTAGGAGGCTTCTAGGGGATGTGAGACCTCCATGGAGGATCCATTTGTTTTCTTTGTTTTTCTACAGTGATAAAGGAGGAAACCAGTGAGGAGGATTGGGTTATGGGTTTTGCCTCAATCATAGAGGGAATAGGTAGTGAGGAAAATGAGACAAAAAGGTTTTCTTCAATAACATAGGTATTTGGCCTCAAAATCCAAAATGAAGGATCTTGGTTTGATGCATTATTTCATCTGATTGGAGGTGTGTCATAAACCATGTGATATGTTCCTCGAATAGGGGAAGTACATAGTTGATATCTTGAGCAAATTTGGTATGATGGGATGTAATTCCATGGCTACACTTATGATGAAAAATATGAATAAGCTGAATGATTCTACTGCATATTCATATTTGGAGGATCCCACTATGTACATACAACTGATTGGATCCTTGATGTACTTGGTTAACACCAGTCCAAATATTTTCTTTGTAATGAGCACCCTGAGACAATTTATGGTTGAGATGAGGCACGTCCACTGGGTTGCAGCAAAGAATGTGTTGAGGTACTTGCATGGTACAATTGGATATGGTATGATATATGTCTCAGGTGGTGAAGTGAGGATGCAAGGATATACTGATTTTGAATGGGCAAGGAGTCCAATGGACAGAAAGAGCACCTTGGGCTGCTACTTTAGCTTAGGATCAACTATGATATTCTGTATTAGTAGGAAGTAGATTTTTGTAGCACTTAGTACAACATAAGTGGAGTACATCACAACCAGTTTCGCAAGTCATGAAGCAGTATGGATTCAGAAGCTTCTTGCAGGACTATTTGATCAGGAGCTAGATACGACCTTGATACATTGTGATAATCAAAGTTGTGTCAAGATTTCAAAAAATATAGTATTTCGTGATAGATAAAATAACATTGATATCAAATATAATTTCATCCAAGACATGGTCTAGAAGGGAGAAATGAAGCTCCAATACATATCCACAGATGAGAAGATCACCAACAATCTCACCAAGCTTTTGTCTAGGGATAAGTTTGTATGGCATGATGTAGAATGTCTCCCTCTCTGAGAGGGAGTGTTTATGTTTTTGAAACATTGGGAAAATATCCTCCTAGATTGGTCATGCTTATTAGACCAAGGGAGGATCATACATTCACTCACGAGGGCCATGCTGATTTGGCTAGTGGTGAATGCTCGAGGCGTAGTATTTCTGATATTAGTCAGGATGATTTGAGAAAGAGTGGAAAAGACTCGAGGTGTTGATGTTTCTCTATATAATTGCATCAGGCATATATTCTCCCATATTGGTCATGCTAACTTGACCAAGGGAGAATGATACATTCACTCATGGGGCCATGCTGATTTGGCTTGTGGTGAATGGCCCATGGCATTGATGTTTCTCTACGTAGTAGCATCGAGAAGAAATTCTCTCAGATTGGTCATGTTGATTCAATAAATGGAGAATGATACATTCACCTATGGGGCCATGCTGAGTTGGCTAGTAGTGAATGACCCATGCACAATATTTTTACTTAGTCATGCTTATTTGACAAGGAGAGATAGAGACTCGAGATAATATCACATGCCTTCTCCAGGATGAAATGATCTATTTGTTATAGTGAAGGTTTTACTTGTTTACAATTCTAGTATAATGTTGAATATGTAGGCTCAAGAGACCTCTTGTGAGTGAGGGTCTTTTTGGTGGGTTTACTCAACATTAGATCCCTATATTGATTAGACATGCATGTGAGGAGATGATTACATCAACTAGAAGCATTTGGGAGATGATAAATCAACAAGAATCATGAATAATGTTTCTAGTAAAGATGGAATTCCAAGAAGGAAAGGAAAACACATTCAAGAAACCCCAGAAATAATTAAATGAAATATTGAAGAGAAAATAATAATTCGAACCCAAAAGGAAATTGAAGGTGCGTCAAATACTATAAATAAGAGGCTGGATCATTTCATTTTCACATATCATAATTTTCTCCTCATCAATTTCACACTAGGCAGTGGGACAATGGTGAGGGGTGGCACGGTGGTGAATGAACATTTTGGAATACTTTTGAAGGGTGCACTACCTATGTATGGCTATCTATCTTTGTCTAGTTTGGTATATTTTTGGTGGTTCGATATTTCTTGAGGTTTATTCCTCATAGGGGGGGATTGTTCTATGGTTATTAATTGAATTCCAATGTACTTATTGGCTTGAATTCTTCTTAGGAAGTTTTGTTGGGTTTTCTCCAAATGTTGGGTTTCCTAGGGTAAAATCTTGTGTCTACTGTGTATGGTTATCTTTCTATGATTCTGTTGTTTCCACTACTATATTTTGGTTGAGATTTTTAGTGTGTAATTATTCTATGATAATAGTGGCATTGAAAATATGTTTGAAAATCATAAGGAAATGATTATGAGATCTGGAAATAGAAAATTCAACACGAGATTATGACCTTCAAAATCGAGATCATTTTCCAAAATATTTTCCTAGTTTATGCTAACATGGTTGTTGATGTAGTTTTATAGGTGCACATGGAACCCTGAGGTGATTCCTTGTGACCCTCTTTTCCACCTTGTCCCTACCTTGTCAGCCTCCAACATCTTCCTCCTTCTCTCTTTCCTCATTGTATTCTCTTCTCTATCCTCTTTCTTCCTTTATGTTTATCACATTTTATGATTAATAAAATATTATTATTTATGGTACCACCTGAAACACATTTAATTTTGGATGGGACAAGGATCCAAAATTGTATGTCACACCTCCACCTGGTACCCTTTCATTGGCCATGGGGATGGGTCGGTCCCATCTCACACCCTTTTCCATTAGCGCACAAACTTGCTTTCTCCCATATCTAATAGTGGAGATGAGGGGAGATCAATGACCTTGTTTCATTTCACATCATAAACATGCTCAATGGTTATCAACCCTTCACTATGTGATACCAAAAACCTCCAAGACGTGTGTTTCATTTCCATTGGTTTCAAATCACCAAAAAATGTTTCCAAAACACTTTGTGAGCGATGTGATACTACTTATGGCATCGAGCCACTGCTCCACTATTTTTCCTTCAACCATGGCCTTGCCACATCACCATTACCATGTCAGCTAAGGCGTGGCTTCCACATCACTATTGATATCATATACGAAAAACTACCCATATTTCCCAAAATTTCAAAATTTCCCAAACTTTTCAAAAATGCTTATTTTCATAATTTCTTCCATGGCCACCATGAAATTCACAAATTGAGATTCTAATGGATAATTTAATCCCTATTCATGTCAATTATGCCTCTACACCTGAAATTAGTCACTTCCACATCGAGTTCTTAGTGAATTTCATTGTAGAAATTGGGGATTTTTCCCAATTTTGCCTAATCTCACCCTAGATGCTCTTTACTGTCCAAAATTTGACCAATTACATGCCAAAAAATGATCAAGCATAGGTTAAAATTGGATATTTTAACCCTTGATCTCAATTTCCTCAAATTACTCATGAATGTTTACCTAATTTCACTAGACTAATTTTGAAAAATAATTTGCAGATGTCCTCTCAGCTTTAATTATACAGATTCAACTTTTGCGTGTTGTTTCTATCCCATGCAGGCTCAGTGTTGAACCTATGGCACTGATTCCAGAGTGTAACATACCTAGGAACCCACTTGGTCAATGTCACTATAAACCCAACTTTTGTCAAGCATTGGATTTTTTAATTTTCTTCAATTCATCCCATTAATTCTCTGATACCATTTACTAATTAATATGCTCTACAAATTAATAATATTATGTAATCCTAATAATATATAATCCATCCATAATTATTTAAAATTATAATATAAAAAAATTATAATAAATAACACACATTATTCAACATAATAATACATAAAAGACACTATTATTTTAATGAAAATCACCAACTAGTTACATACCTGAGACATTCCTCCCATCCATAAAATCTATTGTTCATTCACTCTCAACAACAGGTCACCCTAGAGATGGGGCTATGACTCCACCAAGTTAAAGGATACCTGATACAAACTAAGGTTCCACAACAGACAACTCAGGATAAGGTCAAAGTCACCAACTCTATCAGTAGTTCCACCTCTCAGCTTGTCATTCCCCACAACCTGTCCCACTCTAGGAAGTGTACCCTTAAACTATCCACAACCCTTTGATTGTACCCCTTCCCTTCTAGGGATTCAAAAATAGGTTGGATATGAAGTCTCAGACCATTGTGAAACTTGGAACACAAGTATGATCAAAGAGTTACAACATCCACTACACCAACACACATGGAAACCTATTCCCAAAAATTATCTCACCCAAAGAGAATGATCCATTGGACTAGAAACTCGCTTCTTCAACCAAAACTACGAAGGATTTATAGGGTAACCAAAAATACATAACTCACACTCTATTTAAAATGTTAATAATCATGGAATGGAAGAATGGAATGAGAACAAATGATAATTACACTAAATTCCCAAAATTATATATGCATGTTCCTATCTTGACTCTTGACACTTGATGAGCTACCTTTTTCTCCACTTGGTGATTCATTTCCCTCCCTTAGGAACTTAGGATAAGATCATATTATAATACATAGGACTTAGGAATAATGTTAATTTATTACTCGGCTTAATCCCCTTTGACTTAGTCCTTTTTATTAGTCCCTTATCCCCCTTTCCCTCTCATGGAGTCCTTTCCCCCCATACACTTTTGTATGAATTGGTCTATAGAAGTGATGTCTTTTATTAATATATGAAAGTTATTAAATTTTAAAATGTTGTCTCATAGGCCTTTCATCATATAGGCTCTCTAACCTAATAATCATAGAGGTACTTTGGCCCAAAACATATATACAAAGGCTCTCTGGCCCAAAACATCCCAGCTCACCATTGGTTGTGGAGCCTGATTATCTTCTTGATTCAAAGGTATTTTTTTTCACCTACGTTTGGACCCCATTTCCTAACAGGGTGTGGGGGATTTCCCCCTCACAATTGTAGTATGGGGGGTTGAGGGGTGGTCCAGTTATGGATGATGTAAATGAAAGACTGCCTATATCAGAAGGATATTTTCCTACCGTTGGGAGGAAAAGAAAATCAGCCAACGAGTATGAATGATGAATAATGGGATATTTTTGACAAAAGGCATTGGGAAAGATATAGTTGTGCATGGAAAAATAAATTTCTTTGAATATTTCAAAATAAATGACAACGAAGGATCTAATGAAGGCATTGGCTAAACTTTATGAAAAATCCTTGGCCTAGATCAAGGTATTTTTAATGAAGTGATTATTTAATATGAAGATAAAAAAAGGTGGGTTTGTTGCTGACTATTTAAATGAATTTAATAAGGTTACTAATAAGCTAAGTTATGTAAAAGTGGACTTTGATGATTAGGTTAGGGTGCTTCTAATCTTCTGGTCATTTCTAGAAAGCTGGAACAACTTGGTCATGGTTGTAAGTAACTTTGTCTCTAGTTCAAACAATCTGAAGTTTGATTATATTGTTGGTGTTATCCTTAGCGAGGAAATGCGGTGGAAAAGAATAGGTGAGACATCAAGTAATGTGTTGACCTTGTAGAACAGGGGAAGATAAAATGATAGAGGAAATAGATCAGGCAACTAGGGGAATTCTAGGAAGGTAAGATCCAAATCTAGAGTAGGAAAGATAGAGTATTGGAATTTTCGGAAGAAACAACATATTATGAAAGGTTGCAGAGCTCCAAAGAAACAAAGAGATGGACAACATTAGAAAAATCAGGAAGAAAATGTAACATGTGATGTGTTACAATATGCTTTGATTATTTCTTTAGATAATATTACTAAGTCTTGGGTAGTATATGTAGGGGCTTCATTTCATGCCACACCCCATAGGAAATATTTCCAATATTATGTTCAAGGTATTTTTGGACAAGTCTATTTGGGTGATGATGAACCATGTCAAATTTTTGGAATGGGTAAGGTACAAGTAAATCAAAAGAATGGAAACCAATGGTTACTAAAAGAGGTGAGACATATACCATATCTGAGACGAAGTATGATTTAAATAGGATAGTTGGAAAGTGAGTGTTGTATATCGACATTTGCAGATAAGGCATGGAATGTCACTAAAGGATCATTGGTAATGACAAAAGAAGATAAGGTAGGTACATTGTATTTATGTACTGGTAATGCCTACTCTTCAATATCTTTAGCTTCTACAGGTGTTGATACAACACTGTGGAATCATATAATTGGACACATGACTGAGAAGGGGATTCACATACTTCACAAAAGGAATTTGTTTCTATATCTTAAAAAGTTGATTTAGATTTCTGTGAACATTATGTTTATGGAAAACTTAAGTGTCATATTTCTCAGGGTTGGAAAGGAAAAGAAGAGTGAAAAATTATAGCTTATGCATACATATGTATGGGGAACAACTTAGGTATCTTCTCTTGGTGGCTCTTGTTATTATGTTACTTTTATTGATGATGCAACTAGAAAAATTAGGTTTATTGCATTTGACCAAAATATGACGTTTTTGACACTTTTAAGAAATGGAAGTCTTTGGTTGAGAATGTGACATGAACAAGGTTGAAGGGCTTAAGATAAAACAATGGAGGTGAATAATGTAATAAGGATTTTTATTATTATTGTTCATACAATGGGATTCGTAGAGAGAATAAAGTTTCAGGAACTCCACAAGAAAATGGTGTGTTAGAAAGGATGAATAGGAAAATCATGGAATGTGCAAGGAGTATGGTAATGTATGTTGTGTTTCCCTTACACTTCTGGGAAGATATTGTAGATACTGTTGTTTACTTAATAAATAGAGGGACTTCAAGCTCCTTGGATCTTGGCATTAAATAGGATGCATAGACAAGTAAAAAAGTAAACTAGTCATTTTTTAAGACTTTCAGTTGTAAAACATTTGTTCATATTGATAAATAAAATAGAACAAATCTTGAGGAAAAATAAAATAAGTGTACCTTTATTGGATACAATGTTAATTATTTTGGTTATCGATTATGGAATTATGAAAAATATAAAATAATTAGGAGTAGATATGTCGTATTCAATGAAAAGGTCATTTACATAGATTAGTTGCAGGAAAAGAAACGGGAAAATGAAAACACATAATACACAGTGCTTGATGAAATCAAAGAAAATGAATTTCCAAAGGTACCAAAAAATCAAAATGTACAAGAACAAGAGAGACAATCAACTCAAATTATTGCAACTGTTATTAGAATACTTACCAAGTTAAGTATAACCCATGAATTATACTTTCCTTCATTGTATTATTTATTGTTTATTGACTCTGGTAAACTAGAAAGTTATTTTGAGGAAATGTAGGTAGACACTAAAAATAAGTTGGAGGAAGGAATAAAAGAAGAAATGAATTGCTTGGTAAATAACCAGACTTGGGACTTGGTTTAGTTTCCTAAAAGAAAAAGAGCATTGTAGAATAAATGGATTTACAAGTTGAGGGAATAATATGGAGGAAACAAGAGGTGTAAACCTAGACTTGTTGTAAAGGGGGTTGGACAAAATAAAGGTATATATTTTGATGAAATATTTTTTGTTGTTGTTAAAATGACTTCAATTAGGAATATTTTAAGTCTTGTGGCAGTATAAGATTTGCATCTTGAACATTTATATGCAAAAACAACTTTTCTCCATGGGGATTTGGAGGAAGATATTTATATGTAGCAGCCACAAGCATATGAGGTCAAAGGGAAGGAAAATTTGGTATGCAGGTTGAAGAAGATATTGTATGGCATAGAGAAAGCTCCGAGGAAATGGTATTTTAATTTTGATAGGTTTATGATATAACAAGGTTATAGAAGATGTCATTTTGATCATTGCTTTTATTTTAAGAGGCTATAAAATGGATGCTATATTATATTTCTAGTGTAGATAGATGGAATGCTTGTTGTAGGGTCTAACATGTAGGATACAATTGTACTAAAAAGGAAATTAACTAATTCATTTGCGATGAAGGATTTTGGTGCTGCAAATAAAATCCTTGGTATGAGAATAACAAGCGACAACGAAAATCACAAATTGATATTGTTGCAGGGTGAGTACATAGAGAAGGTGTTGGAGAGGTTTAAAATGCATAATGAAAAATCAGTTAGTACACCTTTGGACAACCATTTAAAATTAGTGAAGGAAATGTGTCCCAAGACATAGGAGAAGATAGAATACATGTTCAGGGCCCCTTATTAATTAACAATTGAAATCTTTATATATGCTATGGTGTGCACAAGGCCAAATATTACATATGCAATGGGAGTTGTGAGCAGGTTTATGAAAAATATAGGTAAAGAACATTGGGGGGAAGTACAATGGATTATCAGGTATTTGAGAGGTATCACTACTCATGCATTATGTTTTGGAGGTTTAAACATTATTCTATAGGGATATGTTTATTAATATATGGTAGGTGATAAGGATAGTAGGAGAAGAACCACATGGTATGTATTTACTGTAGGTGGAACTTCAGTAAGTTGGATTTCAAAACTGCAAAAGGTTTTTTCACTTTCAACAATGGAAGCAGAGTATGTTGTTGCTATAAAGGATAGTAAATAGATGATTTGGTTTCAAAGGTTTATGGAGGAATTGGGAAAGAAGAAGGAGAATTGTAAGTTGTATTGTGACAACCAGACCCATAGTTCCATTCATCTAGCAAATAACTCAACCATCCATTTTAATACTAAGCATATACAACTCAAGTACAATTTCATATGATCCATTTTGGAAGATGGGAAATTGAAGTTGGAAAATATACATACTAGCCAAAATCATGTAGACATGCTAACAAAGGTAGTAACAAAGAAGAAACGGATTTCCTAGTAAGTTTCAGTTGACCTTACTATATGTGAATTATATTGTGACAGTGTATGTGAGTGAATACTTTATTTTGAGAGAGGAAATTATGAGAGAAAGAAGAGGAACTTACAATGTATGTTGTAGGTTGTATCCCTTCATTTGATGGATAATAATTTAGGAAGGACATGGAAATCTCTCTGGTGGACATAGCCAACACTGGGAGAACCACATATATATGTGTCTCTATTTTATTGTGTATCTTCCATGTTTTATTTCCACATTTGTTTTATTTTATTTCTCTGTGATCACGTTTTTCTAACACTCACTGGCCTATAAAGCATATGTATCATTTCAAGTTGGGGTTCATCCTGGGGATATTACAAAACTGATTGGTTATTTTCTATGTAGATCACATAGTTGAAGGATCAAATCATAGAGTTGAGATAAATTTCGAAAAAAATAAAATCTGATATTAATTATCCATAATGGTGAAGCAATGTTGAGAATACAGTTTTCTTCAATGATTCTTGAGATGGAAGTTCTGATGGAGATACTTCACTACCAAACCTACCAAATATAAATATCTTTCCATATGGATGAATAAAGATAATAATTTATATACCTTGATTTCTTCTTTTGTAAGTGAAAAGGTGAGTTGGCGCATCAAATCTATCAAATATTCTTTGGTTTCTTTGAATAAGTTGAAATATGTGTACGATTCACATTTGGAATTCAACTGAATTCAGTTGCAACTAAAGCTCTTCAACCTAGAGTTGAAGGATAACACTCCCATGGATTTATCATCAAAACTTAAATCCATAATGCATTACGTTGATGGTTGTAGTGTGGGGATAAACATTTCTCTCATGGCTTTCATGAAGGCCCTATATCCATAAATTATACCTAGCTTTAATCACTTCAAGATAGTGGACAATTGAAGTCCTTTGATTTTGATTATTTAATGGAGAAAATTGTATAACACAAGATATATTTCAAGAAGAAGACAATTCAAGCCACTAGAGAGACTATGTTACTTTCACAAAAATGGAATAATCAATTGCATGTTTCTTCTAGAGGATAAGGTAGTAAGAGAGGACACATAAAGAAGAATTTCAATGTTAGGGGGGTAGGTATAATTAAGGTGAGATATTTTATCTTCACTATGTTTTTTGTGGAAAGAATGGACCTAATGAAAAGACATGTAGGATCCCATGGGATAAAATCAAAGAAAAGAAGGAACAAAAGGAAGGAACAAAAGGAAGAATGAACAATATTGGCATAAACAAAGACTTGTTCAAAAATTCATCTACTTATTGGAGATATGCATGGTTTCTTCACATTTGTGCTACTTGCCACATGAATTTTCAGAGAGACGTTTTTGAGGAATTGAATGACAATGTAGAGGGTTCATTATACTTTTCATATTGAACTAGGCTCAAACCTATGAGAATTGGCACCATTAGGCTCAAATTTCCTAGATTCCTAGATTTTATTTTGTATGATGTTATCTATGTTCTAGACCTATGAAGGAACTAGATACCTCTTGTGCACATTCAACAATAACGCCATACTATCAACATTTTATATGGAAACGTTGAAATAAGGAGGTATTATGATAACATGGTCATCATGATATGATGGGAGGATAAGGAATTTTTGGAGTTGGAAGGGACATATGCACACACACATAATTTGTCATACCTATCTCACCATGATAAAGGTACATTACCATATCATCTATTGTGGCATGCTACATTTTGGCACATCAATCATAATAAGCTTCACATGTTTAATAAAAAATGTGTTTTTAGTTTTTCTACCATTCCAAGGAATTTGAAGAAATGTGATTCATGTATCCTAGGTAAACACAACAAGTAACCTTTTCACAATTCCACTTAAAGAGCATTTAGAAGGATAAATTTGATACACTCTAATTTGTGTGGCCCCATGACTGTTGAATCTAATTTTGGTAATAAACATATCATGAATTTTATTGATGACTACACCAAGCTGTGTTGGGTTTGTTGAAATACAAATCTCATGGATTTGAAACATTTATCGTCCTGATTCAAAGGTCTTTTTTTCATCTGTGTTTGGACCCCATTTCCTG
>ML796216.1:314094-324588 GCA_009831015.1 Picea engelmannii
GGGGTGTTGTGGGGTGATTCTCCCCCCACATATAGAGCATGGGGGGTCGAGGGGTGGTCCAGTTATGGATGATGAAAATCAAATACTATCTATATCAGAAGGATATTTTCCTACCATTGAGAGTAAAATAAAATTAGACAATGAGTATGAAGGAAGAATAATGGGATATTATTGACAGAAAGGCACTGGGAACGATACGATTTTTCATGGAATCATTGGTGGATTTCAATATTTCAAAAAAAAACAACAACGAAGGATCTGATTAAGAAATAGGGTAAAATTTATGAAAAACCCTCGGCATCCAATAAGGTATTTTAAATGAAGTGATTATTTAATATGAAGATGCTAGAAGGTGGATCTGTTGCTGACCATTTAAATGAATTTAATATGGTTAATAATCTGATAAGTTCTGTAAAACTGGACTTTGGTGATCAAGTTAGGGCTCTTCTAATATTGTGGTCATTTCCAGATATATGGAACAACTTGGTCATGGATATAAGTAACTTTGTCTTTGGTTCAAACAATCTGAAATTTGATGATGTTGTTGGTGTTATACTTAAAAAGGAAATGCGATGGAAAATAATAGGTGAGACATCAGGTAATCCATTGACAATGGAGAACAGGGGAAGACAAAATGATATAGGAAACATACCAGGGAACTGTAGGAATTCTAGGAAGGGAAGATCCAAATTTAGACTAGGAAATATAGAGTGTTGGAATTGTGGGAAGAAAAGATATCTTAAGAAAGAATGAAAATCTCCAAAGAAACAAAGAGATGGAAAGCAGGAGAAAAAGTGGGAAACAAATGTAACATGTGATGTGTTACAATATAGTTTGGTTCATTATTTAGATAATATTACTGAATCTTGGGTAGAAGATTCAATGGCTTCATTTCATGTCGAACACCATAGGAAATATTTACAAGATTATGTTCAAGTTCTTTTTGGACAGGTCTATTTGGGTGATGATGAACCATGTCAAATTGTTGGAATGGGTAAGGTACACATAAAACAAAATAATGGAAACCAATAGTTATTGAAATAAGTTATACATATATCAGATCTGAGAACAAATCTAATTTCAATAGGAAAGTTGGCAAGTGAAAGTTGTATATCTACATTTATAGATAAGGCATGTAAGGTCACTAAAGGATCACTGGTAATGGAAAAATGAGAGAAGGTAGGTACATTGTATTTATGTATGGGTAATGTCGAATCTTAAATATCTTTAGCTTCTATAGGTGTGGATACAACACTATGGCATCATATAATTAGACACGTGAGTTATAAGGGGATGCAAATACTTCACAAAAGGAATTTGTTTCCAGATCTTAAAAAAGTTGATTTAGATTTCTATGAACATTGTGTTTATGGAAAACTTAAGAGAGTCAGGTTTCTTAGGGTTGGAAAGGAAAATAAGAGTGAAACGTTAGAGCTTGTGCATACAAATGTATGGGTACATGGTCAGGTATCATCTCTTGGTGTCTCTTGTTATTATGTTGCTTTTATTGATGATGCAACTAGAAAAACTTGGGTTTATTTCATCCGACAATAATATGATGTTTTTGACACTTTTAAGAAATGCAAAGCTTTGGTTAGGAATGAGACAAGAAAAAGGTTGAAGTGTCTTAGATAAACAAATGTAGGTGAATACTGCAACAAGGATTTTGATGATTGTTGTTCATAAAATGGGATTCATAGGAGAATAAAGTTCCAGTAACACCATAAGAAAATGGTGTGTTAGAAAGGATGAACATGAAAATCATGGAATGTGCAAGGAGTATGAGATTGCATGTTGGGTTTGCCTTACAATTCTTAGCAGATGTTGTAGATACTGTTGTTTACTTAATAAATAAAGGGCCTTCAAGCTAATTAGATCATGTCATTAAAGAGGAGGCATGGAAAGGTAAAAAGGAAAACCACTCATTTCTGAAGATTTTCGGTTGTAAAGAATTTTTCCATATTGATAAAGAAAATAGGACAAAGTTTGAGGAAAAATCCAAGAAGTGTACCTTTATTGGATATGATGTTAATTATTTTGGTTATTGCTTATGGGATTACGAAAATTATAAAATCATTAGTTGTAGAGATGTGGTATTCAATGAAAAGGTCATGTACAAAGACCAATTTCAGGGAAAGAAATAGGAAAAGGAAAACACATAAAACATAGTGCTTGATGAAATCAAAGAAAATGAAATTCCAAAGGTACTAGAAAATCAAAATGTACAACAACAGGAGTGGAAGTCAACTCAAATTCTTGCAAGTGTTGTGATAATATCTACCAAGTTAAGTATACCCCATGAATGATACTCTCCTTCATTGTATTATTTATTGTTGGTTGATTCTGGTGAACCAGAAGTTATGAAGAGGCAATGCAGGTAGACACTAAAAAAAAGTGGGAGGAAGGCATGAAAGGGGAAATGGATTCCTTGGTAAATAATCAGACTTGGTACTTAGTTTAGTTTCCTACAAGAAAATCAACATCATAGAATAAATGGGTTTACAGGTTGAAGGAAGAATATGGAGGGAAAAAGAGGTACAAAGATAGACTTGTTGTAAAGGGGTTTGCACAAAATAAAGGTATATATTTTGATGAATTATTTTCTCCTTTTGTTAAAATGACTTCAATTAGGACTATTTTAAGTCTTGCGTCAATAGAATATTTGCATCTTAAACTTTTATATGTAAAAACAACTTTTCTCCATGGCTATTTGGAGGAATATATTTATATGCACTAGCCACATGGGTATGAGGTCAAAAGGAAGGAGAATTTGGTATGTAAGTTGAAGAAGATATTGTATTTCCTAGAGAAATCTCCAAGGAAATGGTATTTGAAGTTTGATAGGTTTATAAAAGAACGAGATTATAGTAGATTTCATTATGCTCACTATGTTTATTTTAGGAGGCTAGAAAATGGAAGCTATATTATCTTGCTATTGTATGAAGGTGACATTCTTGTTGCAGGGTCTAACATGCAGGATATAATTGTACTCAAAAGGATATTATCTAATTCATTTGTGATGAAGGATTTGGGTGTTGCAAAGAAAATCCTTGGTATGAGAATAAAAAGAGACAAGAAAATTGCAAATTGATATTGTCTCAGGGTGAGTACATAGATAAGGTGTTGGAGAGGTTTAGAATGCATAATAAAAAACCAACTAGTACACGTTTGGCCATCCATTTCAAATTAACCAAGGAAATGAGTCCCAAGACATGGGAGAATATAGAATACATGTCCAAGGTACCTTATTCATCAACAATTGGAATCTTGATGTATGTTATGGTGTGAAAACGAACAAATATTTCACATGCAGTGGGAGTTGTGGGTAGGTATATGAACAATGTAGCTAAAGAACATTTGGGGGAATTAAAATGGATTATTAGGTATTTGAGAGGTACTGCTACTCATGAATTATGTTTTGGAGGTTAAAAAATTATTCTATAGGTATATGTTGATTAAAATATGGCAGACAATAAGGATAGCATGAGAAGAATCGCATGATATGTCTTTACTATAGGTGGAATATCAGTAAGTTCGATTTCAAAAATGAAAAATGTTTTTTCACTTTCAACAACAAAAGAAGCCTATGTTGCTGCTACAAAGGCTAGTAAAGAGACGATTTGGTTACAAAGGTCTATGGAGGAATTGGGAAAGAAGAAGGAGAATTGTAGGTTTTATCGTGACAACCATACCTAGAGTGCCATTCATCTAGCAAAGAACTCAACCATCCATTTTAATACTAAGCATATACAACTCAAGTACAATTTTATATGATCCATTTTGGAACATGGGAAATTGAAGTTGGAAAATATACATACTAGCCAAAATTCTGTAGACATGCTAACAAAGAAGAAACATATTTCCTAGTAAGTTTCAGTTGACCTTCAAGCATGAAGGTGAAGATGATAAATTTCCTTGATCTAAGGTGGATTATAGTCCAACATGTATAACACCAGTGGATTTGTTGTGATCAGTCCCCAAGTGGGAGATTGTTGGTTGTGGAGCTTGATTATCTTCCTAATTTAGAGTTTTTTCTTTCAGCTATGTTTGGACCCCATTTCATAGTCAATCTAGACTGTTCATTATAAGGTCACAAATATGGCGATAAAAGTCATGTTACAGTTTTTATCCCTTAGAAGGAAACCCTCTTTTGTGAGGGAATTGTATTGTGGTTGTGTATGTTAGTGAATATTGTATTATGAGAGAGGGCACTATGAGAGAAATAAGAGAAATTTAAAATGGGTATGTTGTAGGTTGTATCCCTTCATTTTTTGGATAATAATGAAGGAAGGACCTGACAATTTCTCCAGTGGACGTAGAAAACACTGGTTGAACCACATATATTTGTGTCTCTATTGTATTGTGTATCTTTTGTGTTTTATTTACACATTTGTTTTATTTTAATTCTTCGCGATCCTATTTTTCAAACACTCACTAGCCTATAAAGCATATGTACCATTACAACTTAGGTTTAATCCCTTGGGTATTACCAAACTGATTGGTTTGTTTCTATGTAGATCACAAAGTTGAAGGATCAGATCACATAGTTGAGACCAATTTTGAAACAACTAACTCTGGCACTAAATAGCTAGAATGGTCCAGCAATGTTGAGCATACACTTATCTTCAATGATACTTGAGATGGAATTTGTGATGGAGATAATTCACTACCAAACCTACAAAAGATAAATATCTTTCCATGTGGATGAATAAATTTAATAAATCCTATACCTTGATTGATTCTTTTGTAAGTGAAACGATGAGTTGGAACATCAAATTTGTCAAATATTCTTTGGTTTCTTTGAAGAAGTTGAAAGATTTGTATGATTCACATTTAGAATTCGAGCGAATTCAATTGCAATTGAAGCTCTTCAACCTAGAGTTTAAGGATAGTGATCCCATGGATTTAGAATAAAAAATTAAATACATAGTGCATGATGTTGATGCTTCTAGCATGGGGATAAACATTTCTCTCATGGCCTTCATGAAGGCCCTATATCCCACAGAATATCCCTATCTTGAATGACTTCAAGCTAGTGGACAATTAGAGTCCCTTGATTTTGATTCTTTGGTGGAGAAAATTGTAGAATGTGAGATAGATTTCAGGAAGAAGACAATTCAACCCACTAGAGAGACTATGTTTCTTTCACAAAAATGGAAGAATCAATTGCATGATTCTCCTAGAGGATAAGGTAGTAAGAGAGGACATGGAAAGAAGAATTCCAATGTTAGGGGGGTAGGTATAATTAAGGTGATATATTTTATCTTCACTATGTTTGTTGTGGAAATAATGGACTTGATGAAAAGACATGTAGGATCCCATGGGAGAAAATCAAAGAAAAGAATGAACAAAAGGAAGGAAAAGGTAATGCTCCTAAATCCACTTATTTTTCTATTTCTCATTGCAATATTGGCATAAACGAATAATTGTTCAAAAATTCATTTTCTTCTTGGAGAGATGCATGGTTTCTTCACATCGGTGATACTTACCACATGATTTTTCAGAGAGACTTATTTGAGTAATTGAATGACAATGTAGATACCGCATTATACTTTTCATATTGAACTAGTCCCAAACCTATGAGAATTGGCACCATTAGGCTCAAATTGCCTATATTCCTGTCTTTTTTTTGTATGATGTTATCTATGTTCCTAAGATATGATGGAACTTGATATCTCTTGTGCGTGCATTAAAAACAAAATCCATAATATCAACATTTTTCATACAAAAGTTGAAATAAGGAGGTATTATGATAACATGGTCATCATGATATGATGGGATGATGAGGAATTGTTGGAGTTGGAAGGGACATATGCATGAGCACATAATGTTTCATACCTCTCTAACCATGATGAAGGTACATTACCATCCGATCCATTGAGGCATGCTATATTTGGGCACATCAATTATAATAGCCTTTGCATGTTGAATAAAAAATGTGTTTTTAGTTTTTCTACCATTCCAAGGAATTTGAAGAAATGTGATTCATGTATCCTTGGTAAACAAAAAAAGTATTCTTTTCACAATTTCACTTCAAGAGCATGTAGAAAGCTAAAGTTGATACACTCTGATTTGTGTGGTCCCATGACTATTGCATCTAATTTTGGTAAAAACATATCATGAATTTTATTGATGACTACACCAAGTTGTGTTGGGTTTATTTGTTGAAATAGAAATCTCAATGATTTGAAACTTTTAAAAATTTTCATGTATGGATTAAAAATGAAGCACAATCTCATATTGTCAATCCTCATACTAGTAATGGAGGGGAATATACTTCTAGTGAGTTTGAAGTATATCTTCACCAACATAGGATCAAGAATCAAACCATTGTACCATACAATCCTCATCAGAATAGTGTAGTAGAAAGAATGCATAGGACACTCTTGAATATGGTATGTTCAACGTTATTTTTCAAGAATGTGAGGTTTATGTTTTTGGTTGATGGACTTCTATGTGTAGTTTATTTAACAAATATAATTCCTTCTCATTCTCTTGGGAACAAGACTCCTTATTAAATGTGGTATGACCACATTCCTTTGGTGAGGCATCTAAAGGTTTTTGGTTCCACTTGTTATGCTTTAATTCCTAAGGATAAAAGAAACAAAATATGCACAAGGAGTCATAAGTTCACCTTATTGGGTTAATAAAATACCACAAAAGAATATAATATTTACAATGAGGTTAATAAAAAGTTCATTCTTTCCATATATGTGATTTTTCTTGAGTGCACTAAGAATGAAAAGATTATTTAGTGGTAAATTCACCATATTGATATATTTACCCATGTAAATACATATAATGAGTTTGATAATGCGATTCAACATATTGAAGGGGGGATACCTATATTATATCAATATTTGGAATCTCCTTTTGAGGTGCCATCTCCCCCTCTTGTAGAAAATCCAACCACTTAATTAAAACATGAAGATCAATTGGATGATGTGAATGATAGGATTGAAATGTTTAATCTTGAAGAGAATGCATCACCATATGAATGAATTAAGAAACCTTGACCATCACATAAATTTCAAAAGTAGCTCATGCGGACTCTTGAAAGTGTTCGTCTTGACAAGGTTGGACAGATAGGAACTAGAATTTCTTGAAAACGAGACGATGGAGGTGATGTAGATGATTTGGATTTGGGTAATGTCAACTATGTTATCACTCCAAGAAACTCTTTGAGGTTTTGGGTCAAATATGCTTGGTAACTTAAGGTAAAATTCTTTTTTGTATTTTGTATGTGTGGATCAATGGGATGACTCAATTACAATATGGTATTCATACAGTCAAAATGAGAATCAAATTAACCAGTGCTCTCAAGGATCAATAATCAGATGATAGCTTTTAAAGTGGATGAGAAAGCAATGCTTATAAACCAAATACAATTGTAGGGTTTAATAAACAATGATAAGAAACTATTAAACAAGTTATGAGCTAACTAATGAGATAACAATCATCCTGCAACTGAAACAAATTGAATAAAAGTACAGAAGGAAAGATGAGAATCTGACATTAATAGAGAGAGAAAACTGTGATTTGTATTATTATATGAAAGGTCTGTTTACAATATAGTATTTCTTCTATCCAAAATTGAACCCTTACTTTATCAAAATGATAAGTATTTATCCCCTTTACAATAGATCTCAGATCCCTGGAAAATGGATCTGGATTTCTAAATATAGAAAGAAAAAAAAGACAAAACTAAATACAATAGGATAACTAAGAACTAGTTCCTATGAATCGAACTGTCTTCAAAGCTTGTCTTCAACATCTGGTCTTCATCATTGGTATGTTTCTGATGTGTCATGGAGGAAAGGACACATGTCTTCAGTAGTTGGAAAACTTTCAATAGCTGTGAACAAAGCTTTAGTTGACCAATTTAGCATTCTCCTCCAAAATCTCCACGAATCTTTGAAACTAAATATTTTATGATTTGGTGATTCATCTTTTAGATGTCCTCTTATCCTTTAAATCACCCACAAACCACTATGTTCGAACTCAAATATTCAAAACTCTTACTCCGTGGTTTCACCAGCTATTTCGCCTTAGGATTTGCTAGTTAGCTGATGAAATCTCGGCTTTTCAACAACTAATTGGTTATAATTGCGCCCTCTGTGCTGGTGAAAGCTCTGTTTTTTTCAAAAAGGAAAACTTTCATATTCAAAATGGTTGTTCCATCACACATCATTATTTATTTGACTGATCTCCCTACAAATTTACAACAACCTGTGCCATCACCTATAAATCTAGATGTGTGGTAATTTTTGCCTTCAATTTTTTTATTTTCCTCTTCAGACGCTTAGCTAACCACCATAAGTTGTTATAATCCTTTGCGATCTTTTTCTTCTTCTTCTTCTCCTTTATACTTTCAGGTGCTAGCTTCTCAAACGTTGCATTGGTCTTTGCAAAATAAGGCTTTATATCTTGCCTTTATCACCCTTTCTAAAACCTCTTGTTGTGTTATTA
This sequence comes from Picea engelmannii, assembly GCA_009831015.1. Lineage (NCBI taxonomy): Eukaryota > Viridiplantae > Streptophyta > Pinopsida > Pinales > Pinaceae > Picea > Picea engelmannii. The sequence goes on from ML796216.1 coordinate 322,564, forward strand.
CCTCTTTCAACTCCTTAATCTTCTGTGTTTTCTTTGATTTCTTATTTCTTGAGGTTTCACCTTCATCTTTGGAAGTAAAAACTTCATAATCATGTGCAAGTTCCATGGAGTACTCTGGACTTTGGTTGGCTGGACTTTCATCCTCCTTTTATGGTTCTGTGTCTAAATCTATGTATGGCAGATTTAGAGCATTTGTCTTTTTTACTGTGGATTACTCTGAGTTTGTTTCAAAATCTAGTTTCTTTTTAGCTTTCTTGGGTTTTATGCTTGAATTTTTGTCTTCTGGTGGCTTTGGGAGAGCTCTCCTTCTCCTTGGGATACTCTGAGGGGTTGAATGTTTCTTGCATGATTTCTTATGTTCATTTACAGGTTGAGTTTGGGTCTCAACACCATCCGATAAGAGAAAGTGTTGCCAAGTTCTTTCTCTATATCTCAATTCTTCCAAGATGATCATTTTAATTAGGCCATAATGAAAAAGGGCATTTTTGATACTGAATGGTTCGACTCTGATCTTATTAAATACCTTGGTTAGGCTTCTATGAAAAAATAAAGGAAAATTTAGACGGACCTTCCCTGTGAAGTGATCTAAGAGTTTAAAATGATATAACATTAACTTGTCATACCTGCCCTTTGAGGTTAAATATAACTGAATGCCTTTGAATAGATCCTACCAGTCATCTTCAAGGTAAGAAACATGGATACTTTTCTTCCAGTTTATACTTCATAATTTTGTCTTGAGGTATGATCTAAAATCCAAATTCTTGGTCACTGATGTCTTAAACCAATTTCGGCCTATTCTAGGTAAACAAGTTGCTGAAGCGATGGCATCTTCATCAACTATCAGCTCTAGTGAACCCAATGTAGCTTTCTTTCCATCATAATACTTTGCAAAAACCTATGCAATTGCATGGTGATAGCCTTCCTGTAACCTTTCCACATATGTCATACAACCTGCGTCTGAAAAACGCTTCTGCACCTCTCGTTAAGACTGCAAGAAGAATAAATTGTCTAATTCTTTCCTCAGAAGTCATCCTCCTTGCTTCCTTTCCATATGGAACTTAATTACCAACTAATTTGTGCATGGTTGAAACAACAAACATCTTAATAAGGAACAGGCTAGCGCTAGTGAAAACAACTCTATCCTATCAATGAAATATGAAACCCCAAAATAGAAATTTTTGAACGTCATGAGTTTGAAATAGGAAATGGTGATCTGATTTGATGTCATCAGCTAACTAGTACTTTATCCTCTGGTTGCAATGATGATTAATAGTGTGTCACATCTTCAAACCCTTCTCTATCTACCCCATGAATTTCGTGAGTGCAATCTATCATGATGTCCTGCTAAAAAGTGATGAAAAGATGTCATCACACATTTGCGTCCTGTAACACCCCGCTCTGGCGCACTTACAAAACTTATTATTTGAGGACACTTGCTCGCAAGTGATCTGTAATTTTCTGATGTTAAGACATCTATACTTGATTATGATGCATTATGATAGAGGACATGATGTTTTACTATTGTTATATACAGGTGCTATTGACTCAGTTTATTTGAGTGTGCAGGTTTTTTGACCTGGAGGATGCAGAGGCATCGACATAACCCTTAGACTCCGGATTGAGTCAGGGAGTGTGATATTGAGTTGATTTATTTACCATGATATTTATTGATTAGATGATATGTTGTTGACATGTTCTGACATGTTGGTTGATGATGCAGGCTGACGATAGCTTGCCGACCAGACTCACATATGGAGTAAAGGGGCCACACACATGATTTCCAGAGAGGTTGAGGGAGAGGTGTGGACAGCAGCCCTGCCACAGCCTACTAGCACTCCCGCCATGGCTCGAACTATAGGTTAATGATTACCTAGTTCGAGACGATCCACGATGCCGTGAGGGAAGACTGCGACAGTCGCTCACGATGATTCTAAGGGGCGCGCAATAAGGCGGGGGCCTTATTCCTTAGAGCCCTTAGTCTCCCACAAGTTCACCTGGCGGAGTGTTGACTCCAGGGGTTATAGA
>ML796216.1:324638-334778 GCA_009831015.1 Picea engelmannii
GAGTGTTGACTCCAGGGGTTATAGATGTCTACCAAACAGTCAAGTCGGCGAGTGGCACCCTTGGAGCACGTGGTGCATCCTGAAGGGCACGTCGCGCAAAATAAACACACGTTGGCGAGTGGCACCCTTGGAGCACGTGGTGCATCCTGAAGGGTACGTCGCGAAACAGAAGCAAACGAGGCGAGTGGCACCCTTGGAGAACGTAGTGCATCCTGAAGGGCACATCGCATTGATGAGGATGATGAGACAACCTAGATGACCCTAAGACCTTAACTCCTTAAGAATTTCTCAAAACGACTCCCCTAATGAATTATCGCCCAGTTCAATCTAAACCTAAATTTAAATCATCTCAAAGATAAAATTTTGATAAGCCCTAAGAAAAGATCCTACAAAAATAAACATAAGGGCGTAAACTAAAACCCTCCTAAGTGTTAGTTAAAGTCTTCTTAAATAATGGGGGGGTAAAGTAACGAGGGCAATAAATTAAGTGAAACCCATGGCTTTTAATGATAAAGAACAAATAAAATTAATTAAAGTGTGGGAGTATAAAAGCTAGGAATTTAAAAATATATTGAAAAGATTAATAAGCGCATTATCTTTTGGGTTTAAAAATAAAAATAACAAGAGAGAAATAAATAATAGAATTAAAGAAACTAGTAATAAAGGAAACTTAATAATGTAAAGTAGGGGACATAGGGTAAAAAGCAAAAAGGAATCAACAATTAAGGAGTTACTAAAAGTCAGCAACTTCATTTTAGGAAAGTTATTAAAAACATGAGAGGGGATCTAGGAACCCTAGGAGTAATTTTAGGAGCGACTTTAGGGGGGGGTGAGGGAAATGAGTCTTTTATTTAAATTAAAGAAATTAATTTTGGAGAAACATGGGGGATGAGTGACACTTGGACGGAAGAGAATTTTTAGAGGTTTGTCATTAAAAAATTAAATTAATAATGATTTAGGAAAGTAGGTGGGTCTCAAATTTATATAAAAGAAGGGGAAAAGAAGGAAGAAAGGGGAACGGTGAGCGTAACGTTACGCTGCCGGATTGTGTCTTGACTGTTTTCTTGTGAGGAGTTGGGAATTTCTCAGTTGTACTAGAGTGGTAGCTCAACCCTTGAGGCGAGTTAAGAAGCTAGTCTTGTTTCTGGATCTTGTGTGGCCCCTTTGCGGCTCGGGGGGCTAAGGGGGAAGTAGAGTACCCCTAGCGATTGGCTGGGCGGTACCGGTGAGGTCTCTACGGTCGACGAGCAGGAGAGGCACGGAGCGCAAAAAGCGGCATGGAGCGCGGGACGTCATCCGAGGCAAGCGAGAGGCAACGGTATGAATTTTATTTCTGGTAGAGTAAACTGTCTAGTTATTATCTTATGCAGTTATGATGCATTATATTAAGATGTTGCTTCAGCTGTGGTGGTTCGTTTTTGTATTCTATAGCGATAATGTTCTGGAAACATTTTGTTGGGGTAGATGTTTTGGAATTGTTGTCATTGTATGCCAAAATTTGTCTTTATTAGTTATCTTTGCCTTCTGGCAATTAGCCGAGACGGATATTGTTCGTATTCTGGAAATGGTTTGAAATTGTCATCGTTGTAGTCGGCAATCGTTTGCACTTGTTACCATTGGTATTCTGGCAATTGTCTGAGATTGTTACCGCTGCATTCTAGCCATGAGAAGAATGTATGTGTTGGGCGTTTTTTTTAATGGCATGCATTGTAAGTGTTGGGCGTTGAAGGATCGACGTTTACTGGTCTATCTTGGGCGTTTTTTTTAAATGGCATTCACTGATATATATTTGGGCGTCTTTGATTTGTGTTTAAATATGTTAATGACCTACGTCTTACTAAGATATTGGGCATTTTTTATCTGCGTTTAAATGTGTTAATAACCTGCGTCTTACTGAGATATTGGGCGTTTTTGATCTGCGTTTAAATGTGTTAATGACCTGCGTCTTACTGAGATATTGGGCGTTTTTTATCTGCGTTTTAAATGTGTTAATGACCTGCGTTTTACTGACATATGGGGCGTTGAATGAACTGTGTTTTACTTTGTTATGTGGGCGTTCTCTTCCAGACTGAGCCTCTTTACATTTCGTTTTATTTATTGGGGTCTGCATGTTAATGGTTAATGCAAATCGAATTGCAATCTGAATGCAAATCTGAATCTCTTTACATTTCATTTTATTTATTAGGGTCTGCGTGTCAATGGTTAATGCAAATCGAATTGCAAATCCGAATGCAAATCCGAATCTCTTTACATTTCGTTTTATTTATTGGGGTTTGCGTGTTAACGGTTAATGCAAATCGAATTGCAATCTAAATGCAAATCTGAATCCCTTTACATTTCGTTTTATTTATTGGGGTCTGCGTGTTAATGGTTAATGCAAATCGAATTGCAATCTGAATGCAAATCTGAATCCCATTACATTTTGTTTTATTTATTGGGGTCTGCGTGTTAATGGTTAATGCAAATCTAATTGCAATCTGAATGCAAATCCGACTTCCATTACATTTCGTTTTATCTATTGGGGTCTGCGTGTTAATGGTTAATGCAAATCTAATTGCAATCTGAATGCCAATCTGAATTTCATTACATTTCTTTTTATGTATTGGGGTCTGTGTTTGTTGTTGGGTTTGCGTTCCTCATTCAGGGGCTTTAATATAGTGGCGTTTTTCTATTTGGTCTGCGTCTTTACTATTTCTTTAATGCCTGTTACTTTCGCCTTCTTAGCTGCGCGGGTCCCGTCCCTAACCACTTGCTCATCGCCTCCCTTCGCCTTGAAGATGGCAGCAGCCAGTCTAATTCGAGATTCTAGGATGACAAGACTAATGGCTCATGCCAAGTGGACAATCCAGTAGCTTAAATTAGTGCTTAATCTAAGCATTTTTCCATGATGACAGTTTGGGTGTAACTGTCGGCCACCTGCCTGACAACAGATTTTGGGTTCCGCTGTAATTACACGCAGGGATATCCTGAGATAGTAACCAGTTGTCATTACAAATTGGTAGAACTGGCAAGCGTTAATGTCCCCCAATAATGTGTAACTATGATGTATTTCTTTATATCGACATCCTTGATTATTGTTATCCTTAACTATTGTCCTTTTTAATATTGACATCTGTCATTTGCGAATACTGCCCCTTTTTAATTATTGTCGTTTAAAATGTTATTATTTGTAGATGGCCCTTTTTAATTATGATGTATGTTGCTATATCAAAGTGATGTCACCTATGATTAGGATGTAATATATATATTGACCTCCTTAAATTAATTGTTATCTTTACTTTTATCATTGTAATATCGATAGTTGTCATTTCCAAATATTGCCCTCTTTAATTATGGTCATTTTAAATTTTATTATTCCATAGATTACCACCTTGACTTATGATGTATATTGTTAAATTCAATTTGATGTTACCCTTAATTATGATGTTATTCTAATGCATGATTATTGAACTTTATGATCATTGATGACATCGCATTGTGAGCTCCTCATGTTTAATTGAGTGTTTTATCTTGGAATGTCATTTTAATTCTGGTGGTGGTAGCATATAAGAGGTATGGTAATTGTAAAATCATGGCCCAGATATGTGAGATGAATGAATGGTGCTTAGTATTTCTGGGTAGTGTTTTGTATCTTTCATCACTATTAATAAACATTTACGGTGTAATAACCTTGAGTTGAGTACAATAGAATTTCTGAGACTGTTTTGAGGGTTTTGTTCCTTGTAGATAAAGTTGGGCTTGGTTGTTAAACCTTCTGTGTGTCGGGATTGTTGGTCAGGCGGGAGGTAGACTCCCCAGGTAGCCTCAATGTATAAGTTTGTGCGTTAATTTCCGTGTATAGAATCCAGTGCCATATCAAGAGTCTCGGGCCCTTTAAAGGAAACGTTTCCACTCTTGCGACACACCTGACAGAGGCTACTAGTTTCTGCCTGAGCAGTCGGCCAGGAGCCTGTCTAATCTTCTTTCGAGAAGACATAAGACTAAAAGCCCTGCTTTTCTGTGTAGAAATAGTAAACTCTATCGTTGGATTCTTCCATCTGTGACTGTGTTGTGCTTAACACCTGGTGTCGTTTTCTGCTTACAACTGCTAGTTGTACGCCTTATGTCTAGGGGCGTTTATTGCTTGTTGTCACTGTGATGTGTCGGTGTCGTCTTGTTGTGTTCGTCTTGCTTGCATCTTGTTCTAGGTCGGGTTACTAGTTTCTGCCTGAGCAATCGGCCAGGAGCCTGTCTAATCTTCTTTCGAGAAGACATAAGACTAAACGCCCTGCTTTCCTGTGCAGAAATAGTAACCCTAACACCTTGGATTCTTCCCTCTTTGTTCTTACTGTGCACCCCAGTATGTCTGAATGTTTGTGTTGTGCGCCTTATGCCTATAGTCGTATATTGTTGCAGTTACTCGTTGTGTGCATTCAGACTTCTTGTGCTGAACATCGTGGTTGCGTCTTGTTGGTTGTCGAGTGGCGATGTGAGTCAAGTGTGTTTGTTACTTCTACATGCGCGTATACACCTTAAACAAAAAAAAAAAAAAAAAATTGCATCTGTTTTCAGAGTTGTTGTCGTAACAAGGAGAGATGTTACATATGGTATCAGAGCCGGTTCGACCCACGACTTGGGATTCAATACGGCTTTCGTTGACATGATTGGATTGATTATACTGTTGTTGATCGATTTGATTGTGTGCGTGCAGGTAATCATGGTTAGAGGACGCTGCGGAGGCAGACGACGGGGTGCTAGGGGAGGAGGCGTGACACCTCCAACAGCATCCACACCTGAGGGGTCTAACCCCCAGGGAGGCGAGCAGGTTCTCGGGCAGGAGCAGATCCCAGTGGGAGACGTTGTTGGGATGATGAGATCCTTTCAGTGCATGTCCGAGGCATTGATCAGCCGATTGGACAGAGACGAGGCCAGGGCACCGACACCCGCTGAGGTTCTGCCACGCGCACCGGCCGTTACAGGTAGCATTCACCGTGAACTCGAGAAGGTGAAATTTCCCGAGTTCTTTGGTGCCCCGGACGGCGCAGCCGCCGAGGCATGGTTGGAGAATATGGCAATGTGCTTCTCACTTCGCGACTACACCTCCAACATGAAGGTCCGCATGGCGGTCTTTCAACTGAAGGGGAGTGCTCTTCTATGGTGGAAGACGCTCCTGCCGCAGCTGAACATGGCCATTGAAGACGTGTCATGGGAACTGTTCGAGGAACGGTTTCGAGAGAGGTACCTTTCAGAAGAATTCATTGAGCGTCAGCTCAATGAGTTCAACGCATTACGACAAGGAGGTCGTACAGTGCCCGAGTACGAGGCACGTTTTATGGAGTTGCTCCGATATGCTCTGCACCTTAACACAGAGAAGCTCAAGGTCAATAGGTTCGTGTTTGGCCTTAATGGTAGCCTGCGTGCAAAGGTTAGGATCTTGATGCCTCAAACCTTGCACGACGCTGTCCAAAAGGCCCTCATAGAAGAGGAGGAGATTATCAGCGGGGGTCAGACCAGGACTCCATCGGGGCCAGCAGGGCAGGGTTCCTCTAGTACGCCGCAGCAGCAGACACCAGTGCGGCATACGCCGGGGTATCATGGCTTCCAGAGGGGATCCACTTTTTCTACACCACGACGACCGCCGCCTCAGCAGCGGACACCTTATCGAGGACCATAGCAGCAGCAGCAGTGTCGCCCGCAGTAGCAGCAGTTTAGGCCTGTTCAGCAGAACAGACCGGGTTTCCAGGCCAGTGGGCCGTCATCCTCTACTTCGAGTACCAGGACTACTGGGCCGAAGAAGGGGTGTTGGACGTGTGGGGAGCCACACTACCAGTGCGACTGTCCTGTGGAGAGGACCAGAGCATCCGGGTCAGCCGAACCCACTAGAGTGGGAGATATGGGCAAGGCCCATCGGATTCATGCAGCGGTGAATAACCACCAGGAAGAGCACCAGTCGACTGTGCTCGAGACGAAAGGTACTGTCGCTGACCAGACCCTTAGTATTTTGATAGACCCAGGAGCTACCGAGAGTTTCATTTCTGGTGCAGCGCTCAAAAGGATAAAGGTAAAGGCAGTCGAACAGGACGAGTTTATCTTCGTGGAGATGGCTTCGGGAGCCAAACAGAAGGTCAGAGGAAAGGTTACGGGCTGTGCCCTTAACCTGGGAGAGTTTGTCACGAGGGCCAAATTGTACGTCACGATCTTAGGATCTTATGATGTAGTGATCAGTATGGATTGGTTGGAAACGCGTGAGGCGATACTCAACTGTAAGACGAAACGGTTGAGCTTGGTAGATGATGAAGGACATAGACGGGTGATTGTAGGACGGAACCAGGGAGTATCCCTGAGGTTCATCTCTTCCTTACAGTTACGGAAGAGTATACGCAAGGGGTGCAAGATTTATGCGATCCTTGCGCTAAACGAAAAGGGAGTAGCAGAAGGTCTAGAACACCTTCCGGTGGTGAAGGAGTTTGCGGACGTGTTTCCAAAGGAGTTGCCTGGGATGCCGCTAGAAAGAGAATTGGAGTTTACTATAGACCTGAAACCGGGGACCGAACCGATAGCAAGAACTCCTTATCGGATGTCGACCCCGGAGTTGCAAGAGTTAAAAATGCAACTGAAGGAGTTGCTGGACCTGGGACTAATACGCCCTAGTGTGTCACCGTGGGGTGCACCAGTTATTTTCATTTGGAAGAAGGACGGATCGTGGAGGCTTTGCATTGACTACCGTCAACTGAACAAGGCCACGATCAAGAATCAGTATCCCTTACCAAGAATTGATGATCTGTTCGATCAAATGAAGGGTGCGAAGGTGTTCTCCAAGATCGATTTGCGATCAGGGTATCACCAGTTATGGATCAAGGAGGATGACGTCCCTAAGACCGCCTTTAAGACGAGATTTGGACATTACGAGTTTACCGTTTTACCGTTTGGACTGACAAACTCCCCAGGGGTATTCATGAGTTTGATGAACGGGGTGTTCCACGAGTACCTGGAAAAGTTTGTCCAAGTATTCATTGACGATATTCTGATCTACTCTCGGACGACAGAGGAGCATGACGAGCACTTGCGCTTGGTACTACAATGTTTATGAGAACACAAATTATATGGGAAGCTGTCCAAATGCTCTTTTTATCAATCGAGGATTCACTACTTAGGGCATGTCATCTCCAGCGAAGGTATTGCCGTGGATCCATCCAAGTTTGAGGCTATTATGGAATGGCCGGCGCCGACGAATGTCACAGAAGTGCGTAGTTTTATGGGTTTGGCAGGATACTATCGATGGTTTGTCGAGGTATTTTTGAAGATAGCAAATCCGATCACGGAATTGTAGAAGAAAAACAAGAAGTTTGTTTGGACCGAGAAATGTGCGGAAGCATTTCGAAGGCTTAAAGAGTTGTTGACCATTGCACCGATACTAAAGGTCCCTGACATGGACGCAGACTTCTTGGTATGCACTGACGCATCCAAGGAAGGGTTAGGCGGAGTCTTGATGCAAGACGGATGAGTGATTGCTTACATTTCGAGAAAACTGAGAAGGCATGAGGAGAACTATGCGACGCATGATTTGGAGTTATTAGCCATTGTATATGCCTTGAAGGTTTGGAGACACTACCTTGTTGGACGAAAATTTGAATTAAAGACTGATCATTGTGGACTACAACACATTTTCATGCAAAGCGACCTGAACGCGCGACAACGGCGTTGGTCGGAATTGCTTAGCGAGTATGACTTCGAGATTACTTACATAAAGGGAACAGTGAACCGAGTGGCGGATGCTTTGAGTTGGAGGCCACACATCTTTTCGGTGTTGCCTCTTCAAACGAATCTACGTGAGAAGATTCTCACTTTACAGCGTGACGATGACTGGTACAAAGAAGTCGAAGATTTTATCGGACAAAACACTATGATGGTACCACGATATGAGGGATTTTCTTTTGATAGCGATGGGTTATTGAGGTTTAGAGGTCGGATTTACATACCACCAAACGACGAGTTGAGGATGTTGATCCTGAGCGAGGCTCATAGAGCAGTTTACATGGCTCACCCAGGAGTTACGAAGATGAGGGCAGACCTTAAACCCTTGTTATTCTGGAAGGGAATGAAGGCCAACATAGTCAACTTTGTGGCTATATGTCTCGAGTGTCAGCAGGTAAAGGCTGAACATAGACACCCGACAGGATTACTTCAACCGCATGCCATTCCAGAATCGAAATGGGAAGTTATTTCGATGGATTTTATTGTTGGATTGCCACTAACGACAAGGAGACACGACTCGATTTTTGTAGTAGTAGACACTCTGATGAAGAGTGCTCACTTTATTCCTGTGCGTACGACGTATCAGGCACCTGACATAGCGAGAGTTTTCATCAATGAGATTGTGAGGCTGCATGGCGTGCCTAAGAAGATTATATCCGATCGAGGATCGGTGTTTACCGGACGATTTTGGACAAGTTTCCAAGAGGCCTTGGGGACCCAACTTAACTTTAGTACTGCATATCACCCAGAGACAGACGGACAGACAGAACGTACGAACCAAACCTTGGAAGACATGTTGCGCATGTATGTGATGGACCAACAAAAACGTTGGGAGGAATTCTTGCCTCTAGTAGAGTTCTCTTATAACAACAGTTACCAGAGCACCATTAAGATGGCGCCTTTTGAATTCCTTTATGGGCGACCGTGTCGGACGCCCTTGAGTTGGGATCGGCTTGAGGATAGGGTCCTGGTGGGGCCAGAAGTGATCCAAGAAATGGAAGATCAAATGCAAACCATAAGACAAAGGATAAAAGAAGCGCAGGATCGACAGAAAAGTTATGCCGATGCGCACCGAGTCGACCGCAGTTACGAGGTCGGCGATCGAGTCTTCTTGCGGGTTAAACCGCATAAGAGTTCGATAAAGTTTGGGAAGGGAGCGAAACTCTTTCCTAGGTTCGTGGGACCTTTCGAGATTGTAGAGAGAAAGGGGCCCGTGGCCTATCGACTAGCCTTGCCTGATTCATTGAGGCGTATGCACGATGTTTTTCATGTATCTGTTTTGAGAAATTATATTAGTGATCCTACGCACGTGATTGACATGAGTTCCTTGCAGGTATCGGACGACGAAGCGCTCATGGCTGAGCCGGTCCACATTTTAGATCATCACATTCCACAGTTACAACGTCGAACGGTAGATCAGGTCAAGGTCCAGTGGGACAATTATAGTCCTTACTCGGCGACCTAGGAGGACGCATATGATATGTGCCAACAGTTTTCATTTTTGTTTGATAGATAGACTTATGATACTGTGGTACTTATGATATTGTGGTACATTTATTTCGGCATTTATACTGAGAAACTTCGGGACGAAGTTTAGACCAAGAGGGGGTGTATGTAACACCCCGCTCTGGCGCACTTACAAAACTTATTATTTGAGGACACTTGCTCGCAAGTGATCTGGACTTTTCTGATGTTAAAACATTTATACTCGATTATGATGCATTATGATAGAGGACATGGTGTTTTACTATTGTTATATACAGGTGCTATTGACTCAGTTTATTTGAGTGTGCAGGGTTTTTGACCTAGAGGATGCAGAGGCATCGACGAAACCCTTGGACTCTGGATTGAGTCAGGGAGTGTGATATTGAGTTGATTTATTTACCATGATATTTATTGATTAGATGATATGTTGTTGACATGTTCTGACATGTTGGTTGATGATGCAGGCTGACGATAGCTTGCCGACCAGACTCACATATGGAGTAAAGGGGCCACACACATGATTTCCAGAGAGGTTGAGGGAGAGGTGTGGACAGCAGCCCTGCCACAGCCTACTAGCACTCCCGCCATGGCTCAAACTGTAGGTTAACGATTACCTAGTTCGAGAGGATCCACGATGCCGTGAGGGCAGACTGCGACAGTCGCTCACGATGATTTTAATGGGTGCGCAATAAGGCGGGGGCCTTATTCCTTAGAGCCCTTAGTCTCCCACAAGTTCACCTGGTAGAGTGTTGACTCCAGGGGTTATAGATGTCTACCAAACAGTCAAGTCGGCGAGTGGCACCCTTGGAGCACGTGGTGCATCTTGAAGGGCACGTCGCGCAAAAGAAACACACGTTGGCAAGTGGCACCCTTGGAGCACGTGGTGCATCCTGAAGGGCACGTCGCGCAACAGAAGCAAAC
>ML796216.1:334828-350257 GCA_009831015.1 Picea engelmannii
CACCCTTGGAGCACGTGGTGCATCCTGAAGGGCACGTCGCGCAACAGAAGCAAACGAGGCGAGTGGCACCCTTGGAGCACGTAGTGCGTCCTGAAGGGCACGTCGCATTGATGAGGATGATGAGACAACCTAGATGACCCTAATACCTTAACGCCTTAAGAATTTCTCAAAATGACTCCCCTAATGAATTGTCGTCCAGTTCAATCTAAACCTAAATTTAAATCATCTCAAAGATAAAATTTTGATAAGCCCTAAGAAAAGATCCTACAAAAATAAACATAAGGGCGTAAACTAAAACCCTCCTAAGTGTTAGTTAAAGTCTTCTTCAATAATGGGGGGGTAAAGTAATGAGGGAAATAAATTAAGTGAAACCCATGGCTTTTAATGATAAAGAACAAATAAAATTAACTAAAGTGTGGGAGTATAAAAGATAGGAATTTAAAAATATATTGAAAAGATTAATAAGCGCATTATCTTTTGGGTTTAAAAATAAAAATAACAAGAGAGAAATAAATAATAGAATTAAAGAAACTAGTAATAAAGGAAACTTAATAATGGAAAGTAGGGGACATAGGGTAAAAAGAAAAAAGGAATCAGCAATTAAGGAGTTACTAAAAGTCAGCAACTTCATTTTAGGAAAGTTATTAAAAGCATGAGAGGGGATCTAGGAACCCTAGGAGTAATTTTAGGAGCGACTTTAGGGGGGGTTGAGGAAAATGAGTCTTTTATTTAAATTAAAGAAATTAATTTTGGAGAAACATGGGGGATGAGTGACACTTGGACGACAGAGAATTTTTAGAGGTTTGTCATTAAAAAATTAAATTAATAATGATTTAGGAAAGTAGGTGGGTCTCAAATTTCTATAAAAGAAGGGGAAAAGAAGGAAGAAAGGGGAACGGTGAGCGTAACGTTACGCTGCTGGATTGTGGCTTGACTGTTTGCTTGTGAGGAGTTGGGAATTTCTCAGCTGTACTAGAGTGGTAGCTCAGCCCTTGAGGCGAGCTGAGAAGCTAGTCTTGTTTCTGGATCTTGTGTGGCCCCTTTGCGGCTCGGGGGGCTAAGGGGGAAGCAGAGTACCCCGAGCGATTGGCTGGGAGGTACTGGTGAGGTCTCTACGGTCGGCGAGCAGGAGCGGCACGGAGCGTGGGAAGCGGCACGGAGCATGGGACGTCATCCGAGGCAAGCGAGAGGCAACGGTATGAATTTTATTTTTGGTAGAGTAAATTTTCTAGTTATTCTCTTATGCGGTTATGATGCATTATATTAAGATGTTGCTTCAGCTGTGGTGGTTCGTTTTTGTATGCTACAGTGATAATGTTCTGGAAACCTTTTGTTGGGGTAGATGTTTTGGAATTGCTGTCATTGTATGCCGAAATTTGTCTTTATTAGTTATGTTTTCATTCTGGCAATTAACCGAGACGGATATTGTTCGTATTCAAGAAATGGTCTGAAATTGTCATCGTTGTAGTCGGCAATCGTCTGCACTTGTTACCATTGGTATTCTGGAAATTGTCTGAGATTGTTATCGCTGCATTCTGGCCATGAGAAGAATGTATGTGTTGGGCATTTTTTTTAATGGCATGCATTGTAAGTGTTGGGAGTTGAAGGATTGACGTTTACTGGTCTATCTTGGGTTTTTTTTTTTAAATGGCATTGACTGATATATATTTGGCCGTCTTTGATCTGTGTTTAAATGTGTTAATGACCTGTGTCTTACTTAGATATTGGGCATTTTTTATCTGCATTTAAATGTGTTAATGACCTGCGTCTTACTAAGATATTGGGCGTTTTTTATCTGCGTTTAAATGTGTTAATGACCTACGTCTTACTGAGATATTGGGCATTTTTTATCTGTGTTTTAAATGTGTTAATGACCTGCGTTTTACTGAGATATGGGGCATTGAATGAACTGCGTTTTACTTTGTTATGTGGGCGTTCTCTTCCAGACTGAGCCTCTTTACATTTCATTTTATTTATTGGGGTCTACGTGTTAATGGTTAATGCAAATCGAATTGCAGTCTGAATGCAAATCTGAATCTCTTTACATTTCATTTTATTTATTGGGGTCTGCGTGTCAATGGTTAATGCAAATCGAATTGCAAATCCGAATGAAAATCTGAATCTCTTTACATTTTGTTTTATTTGTTGGGGTCTGTGTGTTAATGGTTAATGAAAATCGAATTGCAATCTGAATGCAAATCTGAATCCCTTTACATTTCGTTTTATTTATTGGGGTCTGCGTGTTAATGGTTAATGCAAATCTAATTGCAATCTGAATCCAAATCCAACTTCCATTACATTTTGTTTTATCTATTGGGGTCTGCGTGTTAATGGTTAATGCAAATCTAATTGCAATCTGAATGCCAATCTGAATTTCATTACATTTTGTTTTATGTATTGGGGTCTGTGTTTGTTGTTGGGTCTACGTTCCTCATTCAGGGGCTTTAATACAGTGGCGTTTTTCTATTTGTTCTGCGTCTTTACTATTTCTTTAATGCCTGTTCCTTGCACCTTCTTAGCTGCGCGGGTCCCGTCCCTAACCACTTGCTCATCGCCTCCCTTCTCCTTGAAGATGGCAGCAGCCAGTCTAATTCGAGATTCTAGGATGACAAGACTAATGGCTCATGCCAAGTGGACAATCCAGTAGCTTAAATTAGTGCTTAATGTAAGCATTTTGCCATGATGACGATTTGGGTGTAACTGTCGGCCACCTGCCTGACAACAGATTTTGGGTTCCTCTGTAATTACACGCAGGGATATCCTGAGATAGTAACCGGTTGTCATTACAAATTGGTAGAACTGGCAAGTGTTAATGTCCCCCAAGAAAATAACTATGATGTATTTCTTTATATCGACATCCTTGATTATTGTTATCCTTAACTATTGTCCTTTTTAATATTGACATCTGTCATTTGCGAATACTACCCCTTTTTAATTATTGTCGTTTAAAATGTTATTATTTGTAGATTGCCCTTTTTAATTATGATGTATGTTGCTATATCAAAGTGATGTCACCTATGATTAGGATGTAATCTATATATTGACCTCCTTAAATTAATTGTTATCTTTACTTTTATCATTGTAATATCGATAGTTGTCATTTCCAAATATTGCCCTCTTTTATTATGGTCATTTTAAATTTTATTATTCCATAGATTACCACCTTGACTTATGATGTATATTGTTAAATTCAATTTGATGTTACCCTTAATTATGATGTTATTCTAATGCATGATTATTGAACTTTATGATCATTGATGACATCGCATTGTGAGCTCCACATGTTTAATTGAGTGTTTTATCTTGGAAGGTCATTTTAATTCTGGTGGTGGTAGCATGTAAGAGGTATGATAATTGTAAAATCATGGCCCGGATATGTGAGATGAATGAAAGGTGCTTAATATTTCTGGGCAGTGTTTTGTATCTTTCATCACTATTAATAAACAGTTACGGTGTAATAACCTTGAGTTAAGTACAATAGAATTTCTGAGACTGTTTTGAGGGTGTTGTTCCTTGTAGATAAAGTTGGGCTTGGTTGTTAAACCTTCCGTGTGTCGGGATTGTTGGTCAGGCGGGAGGTAGACTCCCCAGGTAGCCTCAGTGTATAAGTCTGTGCGTTAATTTCCATCTATAGAATCGAGTGCCGTATCAAGAGTCTTGGGCCCTTTAAAGGCAGGGTTTCCACTCTTGTGACACACCTGACGGAGGCTACTAGTTTCTGCCTGAGCAGTCGGCCAGGAGCCTGTCTAATCTTATTTCGAGAAGACATAAGACTAAAAGCCCTGCTTTTCTGTGCAGAAATAGTAAACTCTACTGTTGGATTCTTCCATCTGTGACTGTGCTGTGCTTAACACCTGATGTCGTTTTCTGCTTACAGCTGCTAGTTGTACGCCTTATGTCTAGGGGCGTTTATTGCTTGTTGTCACTGTGATGTGTCAGTGTCATCTTGTTGTGTTCGTCTTGCTTGCGTCTTGTTCTAGGTCGGGTTACTAGTTTCTGCCTGAGCAGTCGGCCAGGAGCCTGTCTAATCTTCTTTCGAGAAGACATAAGACTAAACGCCCTGATTTCTTGTGCAGAAATAGTAACCCTAACACCCTGGATTCTTCCCTCTTTGTTCTTACTGTGCACCCCAGTATGTATTAATGTTTGTGTTGTGCACCTTATGCCTATAGTCATCTATTGTTGCAGTTACTCGTTGTGTGCCTTCAGTCTTCTTGTGCTAAACATCATGGTTGCGTCTTGTTGGTTGTCAAGTGGCGACGTGAGTCAAGTGTTTTTGTTACTTCTACACGTGCGCACACACCTCAAACAAAAAAAAAAAAAAAAAAAAATTGCATCTGTTTTCAGAGTTGTTGTCGTAACAAGGAGAGATGTTACACGTCCATTAACTCTCCATTATGATTGTATGATGAGTGTCCAACATATCCTTTATGGGTTTCTAGATTCGTTGGAGGAAAACCCGTGTTAACGCTTTCATCGGATCGCTTGCTGCTGAGAGTACGCTTTAGTCGTTGAAACCTGGGGTTTTCACCAGCTAACTTCAACTTCAAAATAGATGTTAGTTGGTGAAAATATTTTTTCTTGATTTTTTGAGAAGACCTTTTGATGATCGATTTGTTTCTAGGATAACATCTTAGATCATATATTCTGACACTTCTAAAATTTAAAAATTTATATAGGACCCTAATTTATGACCATGCTATCACCTACAAAAAGAAACAAATTGACTGATTCATTTTGAGAGATAACATTTGGCTCTAGCTGGGATGGAGACCTCCCTGTGAGGTTTCCAAGAACCTAGTTTGACTCAGTAACCTTATTTACAATTTGAAATCAAAACTGATTTTACTCAGTATTCCATTGGGAATGGAGTTATTGACGAAAACAAAACAAAAACAAAACTAAAAAGGATAGGTACAAATAAGAAGGATTTAAGGAAAGCCTCATGAAAAGTAGAGCTTCCGAAACCACCCATTGAATGGGCCACCCGATACTTCTTCACCTGCAAGATCTTGGAGTACAAAGGTATTGTTATGCTATGTTGATGCTATGACAAATGGACCTGTCCAGAGTGCATCAAACTTGTCATGTTTTCCCTTTTCCTATCTTGCTGCATCCCATTTCAGAACCAGATCCCCTGCCTTGAAAATATCCATCTTAACCTTTCTGTCAAAGATTTCTTCCATCTTCCTTTGGTGTAACTCTATCTTTTCCAGAAGTTGTTCTCTGTCTTGCTGCATCTCTACCAAATTGTGGATCCTCCTAATTAGATCATTTCACTCAGAGTCAGCTTCCTATAAAATTTTTGCAACTGGTAGTCCAAGTTGAACATGAAATATGGCTTCAGTGCCATATACCAACTGGAAGGGGGATGTGCCAATTGACTTTTTATTTGTAACTCTGTCAGCCCACAAAGCAAATTTCAACTTGGAATCCCAGCTCTTGGTGTTTTGTTCAAGCAACTTCTTTATGATTCTGACTAAACTCTTATTTGATGATTCAACTAAGCCATTCTCCTATGGATAGTAAGAAGTAGAATGTACCAGCTGAATTCCCATCTCTTCACATAACTTTACCAAGTGTTTATCATTAACCGCAACAGCGTTGTCTGTGACTATTCTCTTACGGAAGCCGAATCTAGAGAATATGTTTTCTTGTAGAAAATTAATGATCACAGTGTGATTGGCATTTCTTGTAGGAGTGGCCTTGATCCATTTGTTAAAATAATCAGTAGCCACAAGTATCCATTTATGCTGATTGCTAGAAGGTGGATGAATCTCACCTATGAAGTCCAAACCCCATTGTTGAAAAGGACCCGTGACCACAACAAGTTTGAGGGGAAGAGATTTTAGCTGTTGTTTGCCTACAAACCTTTGGCACTTGTCACATGTTTTCACAAATTGACACACATATGAAAATAAGGATGGCCAATAGTAACCAGCTCTCAGGATTTTATGAGCGATAGTCTTACAATAGTGATGTCCTCCAAACTCACTATTATGAAATTCAGTCATGATTTTAGCTAATTCCTCTTGGTTTATGCACCTCAAGAGAATCCCTGTTGGGTTTTTCCAAAAAAATAAGTTGTCATTGATGCAGAAATTTATGGCTTTGAGATTTAAATCTCTCCCTTGTGTTTTTGTCAAATCTGAAGGAACTGATAAATTCTGTAGAAAATAAATGTTGTGATTGTACCATTCACAGTCAGCTAGGTGAGGAGAAACCTGCAAATTATCACTACCTCTGTCTTCTGAAATCTGAATGTGTTCTGCATTTAAACCCACAAAATTTATCTCAAGCAACTTACAATTTTCTTCTGCTAGGAGCTTGGCAAGGCCTTGACCTTTCACAAGTTTTGATAGCTTGATCTCAACATCAAATTCAATTAACTTTTATATCCACTTACTCCTTTTTCCATCTATGTTGGGTTGTATAAGCACATCTTTAACTGATATTGAAGGTACATAAGCTATTACCTTGGCTTTAAGAATGTAAATCCTGAAGGATTTTAATGACTTGATGAGTGCATATGCTTGTTTTTCCAATGGTTCATACTTTACTTCAGCATCTCTCAAGACTTTACTGAAGAAGGCAACTGGCTGCTCCTGATCATCAACATTTCTCTGTAATAGTACATCTGCAATTGTATCTTTTGAAGCAAATGAAAATATATAAAACTCCTTGTCAAAGTTAGGACTGATTTAAACAGGGGTTGTTATAATGGCTTCTTTGATAACAAACTTTGCAGAACTTACAAAGCACATTACAAGGGGTTGTTATAATGTGCTTTGTAAGTTCTGCAAAGTTTGTTATAAACCTCCTGATAAAGTTTATAGTTCCAAGGAAAGACTAAATATCCTTTTTTGATCTAGGAAGAGACAGTTTTTTAATGGCTTCTACTCTTTCTGGATCAATCCTTACCCCATCAACGAAAATAATATGTCCAAGCAATTTCCCTTCTTTAAGTGAAAAATTAGATTTCTTAGGATTAAGTCCATACTTCCTGCATTTTAGGAATGCCTTCCTCAAATGCTGCAAATGATCTTCATGGCTGCTTGAAAAAACAGTTATGTCATCAAGATATATAAGAAAAAAAAAATATTTCTCTCCAACGAATGCGATGTCCACTTCTCTCTGGAAACTAGCTCCAACATTCATTACTCCAAAAGGAATCTTTTCATACATGAAAGTTCCCCATGGAGTGGTAAAAGCAGTCTTTTCTCTGTCATTCGGATGGACAACAATCTGATTGTATCTGGAGAACCCATCAATAAAGAACATAACACTTGACCTTGATACCTTTTGTAAAATTTGTTCCATCTTGGGCAGCGGGTAGTTGTCTTTACTAGAACACTTGTTTAAATTTCTGAAATCCACACAGAGTGTGATCTCTCCATTTTTCTTTCTGACAGGTACAAGGTTAGCAATCCAATCTGAGTATTTGAGAGGTATAATAAT
Source organism: Picea engelmannii (assembly GCA_009831015.1). Taxonomy (NCBI): domain Eukaryota; kingdom Viridiplantae; phylum Streptophyta; class Pinopsida; order Pinales; family Pinaceae; genus Picea; species Picea engelmannii. Next base: position 342,287 of record ML796216.1, read on the forward strand.
TTTAGCATTCAATAATTTCTTGATCTCTTTTTCCATGGTAGGCAACAACATAGGGCTGAAAGATATAAGCTTCTGCCTAAATGGTTTAGTATCTTTATTTAAAGGAATCTTATGTTGAATTATCTCGGTGTTGAATGTTTTCAAGTCATTGTATTGCCAAGCAAAGATATCAGCAAATTCTCTTAGCAACTCACCATAATCAACCTTTTGTTCTTCAGATATATGAGAATCTAAGTTGACATATTTAGGATCTTGTTCACTCACTACATTTAACTGAAAGACATCTAAGTCCTCTTCCTTATTTTCCAATTTGATAGCCACATCATTTTTATCAAACAACCTTTCTAAAGGGACCAATCCTTTAGGAATTTTGTTGGTGGACAATTGAACAATTTCATCTTCTCCAATTTTACTTCTTAGCTTTGGCTTCTCAACTTCTTCATCATGTTCATTCTCCAAATCAATCTGCAAATCTGCAAGCTCATCCATTACTGCAAGGAATCTGGTGAGTTCAACATCATCTTCAAAAACCTTCCAAAACTTTACATTATCAGGGAGTGATGACCTATACTTTACTTGGACTTCATAGTTTAATTTAGGGGGTAATGGAGGTATGAAAGAGCAAGCTGAAACAACTAATGAATCAGCTAGTTCATTCATGGCTCTAGGAACATGAGTAATCTTGAAATCTATAAAAGCATGGATTACTGTCAAAACTTCATCTCTATAGGATTTCAACCTAACATGTTTGGCTTGGAAGGATTTGTTTACTTTCTTAATTATTAGGTCTGCATCTCCAAATACTTGTAGTCTATGAATCTTCATGTCTTTTGTTGCATTTAATCCTAGAAGTAGGGCCTCATATTCTGCATTGTTGTTAGTTGCTTTAAAATCAAGCTTAAAAGATAAATGAGTGGTTTCCTTCAATGGGGAAATGATGACTATGCCTGCTCCAGCTGATTCTCTTGTACATGCCCCATCAAAGAACATTGTCCATAAATCATTTCCACCTATTTTTGTTGGCTGCACAATTGGCTGCTTATGTAATAATGAATCAGAAAGAGTGTCGTCAATTTGAAGTATACATGAACCCATACCTGTGTCCACTGAATAAATTGGGTGATTGACTGGATTCTGATTATCACTGATTATGTATGCAAGCTGAGATTCTCTATACAACCTTTTGTTTTCTCCACCGAACACCGGAATGGTGGCATATGATAGATCTATTTGCAGATTTCCACCAAGTCTTTTCATGAAAGATCTAGACAAGAGACATCCAAATTTGGGAGGGATGTCTGCCACAGCCACATCCATCACCATGGTTTTTATTGATGCTGAGGTCAAATTCACTACCAACTCTTTAATAAGCCCAAAGAATTTAACTCTCTTGGAGTCAAAATAAAAAATATCATGATAAGTCTTAGTGATTTCTAGACCAAGTTCTTCCATCACAACCTTTGGCATCAGATTATGAGATGCACCTGAATCTATGAGACAATTTTGCAAGATTTTGTCATGAATGTTGAAGGAAATGTAAAGTGGTGGACAACTCTCATCCCTATAATCAATCATAGGGCCTAGGACAATAGTAGGCTGATTATCTTGAATGTTTAGGATATCAGCAGAGTCAGAAGTGCAACTAGGATCAAGGGTGCTCAAAATATTTTTCTTAAATGACTCATTTTTCATTAGCTCAACTAGAGGGATTAGAATTTTAATTTTTTGTATTTCTTCTTCAATATTAAAAGATAAAGAGGTTTTTTCAGATGTTTTTACCTTGTGGAATGATTATTTTAATGCAATCTGTGGTCCCTTTAAGTTTTACTGATCTGGATTCTACTGCTTGGCAGGTACACAGTTTTTCTTTTGAGGAGGAGGTGTAGTTCATTGTTTTGTAGCACCTGCCTTAGACCTGAGATTGTATCTATTTTTCTCATCTGCCTGAAATACAACATTGTCATAAGAGAGTTCATTAATTTGTTCATTTGTAAGGGCCTCCTCATAATCATTTTGAGTCAAAAATGAATTTTCCATCTCTGCTTTGAAACAATGAATATGGTCTTCTTGATTTTCATGACTTTCATCTTCATCATAATCTTCCATCACAACATTTTGAAGAGGAGCCTTTATCTTTTGATCCTCAGTAGGATTTCTTTCTCTCTGCAAAATCTGCACTTGCTGATTATTTCTCCTGAAGTTGTTTGGATTCTAATTTGAATTTATGTTTGTATAATCATAAGTACCCCTTCCTTTAACAGGCTGTTTGTTTTCAATTTTAAGTTTAGATATCTCAGAAGTTAAAGACTCTAACATTTTATCCATCTTGTCTAGTTTTGGATTAGTATGGGATGAAGAAGAAGCTTCATCTCTAGGATTTCTTCTATCAGTGTTTCCCTTCAGCTTATGAGCAACCAATATATTTGATTCCACTTCATGGGAAGAATCTTGAATTAGAGATAAGGTAGGCAGCCTTCTTTCTCTCAACAACAAATATAATTCTGAATCAAAAGAATTTGCATATGTGATTTTGGTAGAGGTATCTGAATGTTTTATCTCTACTGGTATTTTATTGTACATCTTATTGAACCTTTTAATGAAATCAGAGACTGATTCACCATTTTCTTTCCTGAGATTTCCAAATTCAGTAATATAGTACAAGAAATCTCTTCTATCACCCCAGTGCTTCAAAAAAATACCATCCAATTACTCTATGCCAGCTATTGAACCAACAGGAAGTTCTTTCAACCACTTCCTGGCATGGCCATCTAAGATTTGGACAAAAACTCGAGTCCAAACATCTTCTTCCTCAATGTTAAGGTTTTCTACATAACTGTAAAAGGCCTCTATATGTTCTTTAGCAGTCAAATCACCTTCACCTATGAATTTGGGCATATACTTCAGATAGTCTCCTATAGGCATGGATGATACTAGATTTGGCAATATCAATGGTGCATACCTAGCAGCTAGGATTTGTTGCATCTTGGTCAAAGGAGGAGGTGCAACCATGATTATTGGTGAAAGAGGTGATAGACTTTTCTCTGATTCCTTAGCGCTGGGGGGGTTCAATTTAAAAGGGGAAGAACTCTCTGATGGGAAATAATTTTTGTATGAGGCTATATAGAATTTTGTAAGCTTTTCATCCAAGTTTTCTTCAACTTTTGTAGGTAGTTCTTGAAGAATATGTTCTACAACAAGGAGGCTAGTGTGAATGTGTATATGTTCTTCTTCCCGTTGTGAGTGAAAAGACCCAAGGGATGATGAGCTGTGATTTCTTTCTTAAGTTTTAGATGATTCTTCAACCAAATTTGAGCCTATCACTTCTTATGTAATGACATTTTCCTCTTGATAAGAAATAATTGATTTTTCTACAGTTGTTACAGATGCTTTTTCACTGACAATCTTAGAGGAAGAAGATCCAGTGCTTTTTGTTATGAAATTATTAGAATGAGAAAGAGGATTATTTTGGGTAACTGATTTTGAAGTCTGACCTTGAAATGATCTTCCTCTTCTGCGAATTAGTTCAGGGTTGGGCACTGGTGTGAAAGGTGATTCTTGTGGATTCGCCCTAGTACTAATCTTCTTTGGAGCCAGGATGAACTTGTGGAGTCGCTAGATAGATGATTACAACCAATGTAATGCCTAATATTTTTCTATCATCAAAGATCATCTCTGCGTCGTCTCCCAGGAAAGCTAGGCTTTAGTCTCCTCTCCCCGACAATTATGCCAATTTGTTATCACTCCAAGAAACTCTTTGAGGTTGTGGGTCAAAGATGCTTGGTAACTTAATGTAAAATTGTATTTTGTATTTTGTATGTGTGGATAATTGGGGTGACTCAATTACAGTATGGTATTCAGATAGTCAAAATGAGAATTAAATGAACCAATGCTCTCAAGGATCAATAATTAGATGATAGCTTTTAAAGTGGGTGAGAAAACAATGCTTATAAACCAAATACAATTGTAGGGTTTAATACACAATGATAAGAAACTATTAAACTAGTTATGATCTAACTGATGAGATAACAATCATTCTGCAGCTGAAACAACTTGAATAAAAGTACAGAAGGAAAGATGAGAATCTGACATTAATAGAGAGAGAAAAATGTGATTTGTATTATCATATGAAACGTCTGTTTACAATATATTATTTATGCTATCCAAAATCGAACCCTTACCTTATCCAAATGATAAGTATTTATCCCCTTTACAATAGATCTCAGATCCCTGAAAAATGGATCTGGATTTCTAAATATAGAAAACATAAGACAAAACTAAATACAATAGAATAACTAAGAACTAGTTCCTATGAATCGAATTGTCTTCAAAGCTTGTCTTCGACATCTAGTCCTCATCATTGCTATGTTTCTGATGTGTCATGGAGGAAAGGACACATGTCTTCAGTAGTTGGAAAACTTTCAAAAGCTGTGAACAAAGCTTTAGTTGACCAATTTAGCATTCTCCTTCAAAATCTCCATGAATCTTTGAAACTGAATATTTTATGATTTGGTGATTCATATTTTAGATGTCCTCTTATCCTTTAAATCACCCAAAAACCGCTCTGTTCGAGCTCAAATCTTCAAAATTCTTACTCTGCGTTTTCACCAACTATTTCGCCTTAGGATTTGCTAGTTAGCTGATGAAAGCTTGACTTTTCAACAACTAATTGGTTATAATTACGCCTTCTGTGCTGGTGAAAGATCTGTTTTTTTGAAAAAGGAAAACTTTCATATCCAAAATTGTTGTTCCATCACACATCATTATTTATTTGATTGATCTCCCTGCAAATTTACAGCAACCTGTGCCAGCACCTGTAAATTTGGATGTGTGGTAATTTTTGCCTTCAATTTTTTGATTTTCCTCTTCAGGCGCTTAGCTAACCACCATAAGTTGTTATAATACTTTATGATCTTTTTCTTCTTCTTCTTCTCCTTTATACTTATAAGTGCCAGCTTCTCAAACATTGCATTGGTCTTTGAATTTTTTTTCTAATAAGGCTTTATATCTTGCCTTTATCACCTTTTATAAAACCTCTTGCTGTGCTATTACCTCTTTCAACTCCTTAATCTTCTGTGTTTTCTTTGATTTCTTATTTCTTGAGGTTTCACCTTCATCTTTGGAAGTAAAAACTTCAAAATCCTGTGCAGGTTCCATGGAATACTCTGGACTTTGGTTGGATGGACTTTCATCTTCCTTTTCTGGTTCTGTGTCTGAATCTGTGTATGGCAGATTTAGAGCATTTGTCTTTTTTACTGTGGATTGCTTTGAGTTTGTTTCAAAATCTAGTTTCTTTTTAGCTTTCTTGGGCTTTATGTTTGAATTTTTGTCTTATGGTGGCTTTGGGAGATCTCTCCTTCTCCTTGATCTACTCTGAGGGGTTGACTGTTTCTTGCATGCTTTCTTTTGTTCATTTACAGGTTGAGTTTCGGTCTCAAAACCTTCCCAGAAGAGAAAGTGTTGCCAAGTTCTTTCTCTCTATCTCAATTCTTCCAAGATGATCATTTTAATTAGGCCATAATGACAAAGGGCATTTTTGATACTAAATGGTTTGGCTCTGATCTTATTACATACCTTGTTTAGGCTTCTATGAAGAGAGAAAGACAAATTTAGAAGGACCTTCCCTGTGAAGTGATCTAAGAGTTTAAAATGATATAACATTAACTTGTCATACCTGCCCTCTTAGGTTAAATATAACTGAATTCATTTGAACAGATCCTTCCATTCATCTTCAAGGTAAGAAACAAGGATACTTTTATTCCAGGTTATACTTCAGAATTCTGTCTTGAGGTATGATCTAAAATCCAAATTTTTGGTCACTGTTGTCTTAAACCAATTTTGGCATGTTCTGGGTAAACCAGTTGTTGAAGCGATGGCAACTTCATTAACTATCACCTCGAGTGAGCCCACTGTAGCTTTCTTTCCATCGTAAGACTTTGAAAAAACCTCTGAAATTTCCTGGTGATAGCCTTCCTGTAACATTTTCACATGTCATACAACCTGCGTCTGAAAAATGCTTCTGCACCTCTAGGTAAGGCTGCAAGAACAATAAATTGTCTAATTATTTCCTCAGAAGTCGTCCTCCTTGCTTCCTTTCCATCTGCAGCTTAATCACCAGTTAATTTGTACACGGTTGAAACAACAAACTTATTAATAAGGAACAAGCTAGCGTTGGTGAAAACAACTATGTTTTATCAATGAAATATGAAACCCTAGAATAGAAATTTTTGAACGTCGTGAGTTTGAAATAGGAAATGGTGATCTGATTTGATGTCATCAGCTAACTGGTAATTTATCCTTTGGTTGCAATGATCATTACGAGTGTTTCACGTCTTCAAACCCTTCTTTGTCCGCCCCACGAATTTCGTGAGCGCAATCTATCATGATGTCTTGCTAAAACGTGATGAAAAGATGTCATCACACATTTACATCCATTAACTCTCCATGATGATTGTATGACGTGTGTCTGGCATATCCTTTTTGGGTTTCTGGAGTCGTTGGAGGAAAACCCATGTTAACGCTTTCACTGGATCGCTTGCTACTGAGAGTACGCTTTAGCCGTTGAAACCTGGCGCTTTCACCAGCTAACTTCAACTTCAAAACATATGTTAGTTGGTGAAAAGTTTTTTTCTCGATTTTTTGAGAAGACCTTTTGATGATCAATTTTTTTCTAGGATAACATCTTAGATCCTATATTCTGACACTTCTAAAATTTAGAAATTTATATAGGACCCTAATTTATGACCATGCTATCACCTACAAAAAGGAACAAATTGACTAATTCATTTTGAGAGATAACAATCTATATGGAAGTTTCATATGATTTTGAATTGATTTCATCGACTAACTTTGAAACAACTTCCTTTAAATAGATTTTTCCTCAAGATGAGTGGGAATAAGCTATCTGAAAGTAGTATGATTCTCTATTCAAGAATGTGACATGAAATTTGGTGGATCTTCCATTTGCAACCAAACCAATTAGCTGGAAGTGAGTCTACAATAATAATTACACATATGATGTCTCACTTTTCAAGAATAAAGTGAGGCTTTTGGAAAAAGGATATGCATATAAATAATTCATAGGACATGAGGAGTCATTTACCCGAAAAGAAAATAGGATTTCATTTATGCATTTTTGGCTTTGACAACACACAATAGGTTGAAGATTCATCACATGGATGCGAAGACAATTATCTTGAATGGAGATTTGGAAGAGAATATCTAGATGTCTGTTATCCACAATTTTGGTCATTGTGATGATGTTATGATAATGTCATGATGGTGAATAATCAAGCTCTTCAATAGGAACATTTTCATGAGAAAGGTTACACTTATCAGCTTCCAGAAATCACAGTTTAAAGATAGTTCGCAGGCTGCATATATACTCTCCTGCGAGAATGCTTGATTCTTGCAGGCTGCTCTCAGCTAGGGTGCGAACTTCTCGCACTGTACTCAAGGCTAGGGTGCGAACATGCTCTTAAAGAAGGAAAATGGATAAGTTCTCGATCCTTCTAGAAGGGAATCTTCTAGAAGGATGAGTTGGCTTTCGAATGGTTGGCAAAATACTGACTTTCCAGATATGTTGGGATCATTCCCTATCCAAGTAACCAATTATCTTCTCCTATATATTGAGGAGATGGCTCATGGAAAAGGTTAGAAGCAAGCTAGCAAGAGATTGATTGGAGATTTGTTGAAGCCTGTATGAAGGATTGATGCTACAGCAGCAAGAGACTAAAGCAAAGTCATCACAAGTGGTTGATTTTCTTCATGCTTGAGCAAGTGTGTGTTCCAGAACTAGGAGCCATCGAAAGGAGACCTACTACATCAAGGATTAGGTTGTAAGTTTCTCTTTCAATTAATATATACAGTAATATGTCCCTTTCCCATAAAGTTGATGTCTCTTTATTACATGATTCCTTGATCACATGTATAGACTAGATATTGAATATATTAACTTGTCAATATTCCGATTGG
>ML796216.1:364699-417523 GCA_009831015.1 Picea engelmannii
CCTTTTCCTTTCTTAAGTCAACTTAAAAATATAACTTTTAACTTCTTGACTTTCCCCCCCTTCAGTGTGAGACTATGACCTAGTGGGGGTGCCCAGGCCACTGAGTCTCCTCATTACCTCTCTAAGAGGTGGGAGACATTACAAAGTTGGAAAGGAAGGAAAATATCCCAATTCAGTTGTGCCTTTCAGATTGTTAAGAACCAAATAACAATATAGCATAGAAAAACCTTAGAATAAGTACTCAACGCCTTGAAAAATAGAGAATTTTAGGTAATAAACCTCTTTGAGGGGGAAACCTCCTTATATCCCACATAAATGTCCAAATACAAGATGATTCCAAATGAAAATGTTTCCTTCGTATATATAGGAGACTAGGAGGTACAATTACAACTAATGGACTCAAGAGGACATAACTAAAATAACATTACTAATGTAATATGCCCCAATTAAGAGGTAATGAGCCAATATTTCGGGCTTAACATGCCCCTCTCCTTTATACAAGTGTTTTCCACAACGCTTGAGTAACTCTGGATTCCTTTGTATAAAAGTCTCATCTTCCCAAGTGAAATCTTTAGCCGGTAGTTTCCTCCATTTAATGAGATACTCTGAAATGGATCTATTCCTCAACTGGCGAACTCTTGTGTCAGTGATGGCTTCAAGATCCAATATGATTTATCCTTCATCGTCAAGTTTTGGAAATATAGTTTGAACTGGGATCTTGTCACCTATAACCTTCTTTAAGAATGAAACATGGAAAACTGGGTGTACTCGTGAAGCTGCACACAACTCCAATTTGTATGCCATAGTACCAATATTTTGCAATACCTTATAGGGCCATTGTACTTTGGCGATAGTTTATTATCCTTCTTGGCTTGCTTGAGGTACATTTGCTTGTATGGTTGTAGTCTTAAAAACACCAAATCCCCTACTTCAGAAATTCTTTCACTATGATGTTGATATGCTTGTTGTTTCATGCGATTCCGTGCCATGGTCAGGTTGTCCTTTAAGATTTGGAGAACTTGTTGTTGATGTTCGATGTGATCTTCCACTGCTTGAACCTTAGATTTTTCTTTTAGAGAAGAAGTGATGGAAGGAGGGTGGTATCCATAGAGTGTCATAAATGGTGTCATTTTTGTTGCAGTATGAAAAGAAGTTTTATACCACCATTTTGCCAATGGTAGCCATTTGAACCATTGTGTTTGTTTATCAGAGACAAAGCAGTGAAGGTAGTCTTCCAGAAATTTGTTCACTATTTCTGTTTGTCCATCAGATTGAGGATGATAGAATGAGCTACGAGCCAATTGAGTACCGAAAAAATAAAATAATTCTGTCAAAAAATGTCCAGTGAAGATGGGATCTCTGTCACTTACAATAATCTTTGGGCTACCATGTAGATTTTGAACTGTCTCCATGAATGCGGTGGCAACTGTATTGGCTTTGAAGGGATGAGAGAGTGCACAAAAGTGTGCGTACTTGGTCAGTCTATCAACAATCACCATGATGACCCTCTTTCCTTCAGAGTTTGATAACCCTGTGATGAAATCCATGGAAACATCCTCCCAACACCGACTTGGGATGACTAATGGTTGTAAAAGACCTAGGGTCTTAATTGTTTCCACATTATTTTTTTGGCAAACCAAACATTCTGCCACAAACCTTTGAACATCATTTTTAAGGTCATCCCAAAAAAATTACTTCTTGACACTATGCTAGTTTTTCAAAAATCTCGAGTGCCCTCCTACTAGAGAGGTGTGCAATTCCAATAGTACCTTTTGTTTGAGTTTGGATTTCTTACATAAATATAAGCAATCTTTGTACCATAGTGAATCATTTTTCCATGTAAATGTATATGATGCACTGGAATCCTGCTGCAACTTTTGAATGAGAGACCACACATTTTCATCATTCTTCCATTCATCCCTTGTCTCTATTATCCAATCAGGTTGGATGATCGAGATAACACAGAGAAAGGCCTCAACATATTCATCATTTCTTGAGAGTGCATCTGCCACAACATTTTTCTTCCCTTTTTTATAGATGATTTAAAAATCATAACCCAATATCTTGGTCACCCATTTTTCTTGTTCTTTTGAAGATAGTCTTTGTTCCAAGAAATATTTAAGACTATCATGATCTGTTTTGACCTTGAAGTGCCTACGTATTAGGTAAGGGCGCCATTTCTTCAATGCATGTAGTATTTCCATCATTTTCTTCTCATAAATGTGTTTGTGTAAGTCCTTTCCCTTGAGTGGCCAACTATCAAAAGCTAGGGGCCTTTCTTCTTGCATTAGGACAACACCAATTCCATTTACCAAGGAATCACATTCCACAATAAAGGTTTTTGTGAAGTCTGGAGTGGTTAAGACAGGAGCTTTGCACATCACCTCTTTAAGTTGTTCAAAATATTTAGTTGCCCCTGGAGTCCATGAAAATGCATCGTTCTTATTTAGTGTCATTAAAGGTGCTACTATTCTTCCAAGTGTTGAACAAACATGCAGTAGTAACCTGTCAAACCCAAAAATCCTTTAAGATTCTTCAATGTTTTGGGAATCAGCCAGTCCATCATGGCCTTAATCTTGTTAGGGTCTACCTTGACACCGTTATGAGATACAATATGACCCAAATACTCTACTTCCTTCACCCCAAAGAAACATTTGGATGGTTTGGCATGTAGTTGTTTCTCCTTTAATAGTTCTAGCACCTTGTCAACACGTTGCACATGATCCTCCCAAGACTTTCTATAGATTAGTATATCATCAAAAAATACTAACACAAATTTTCAAAGGAAGGGATTGAAAATGGAATTCATCAACCCTTGGAATGTGGAAGGTGCATTTGTAAGGCCAAAAGGCATGACCAAAAATTCATAATGGCCTTCATGAGTTCGAAATGTTGTTTTGGGGATATCTTATTCCTTCATTCTAATCTAATGATACCCTAAACGAAGATGCAAATTTGTGAAATATATTGCTCCATGTAGTTCATCTAACAATTCATCAATGACGGGAATGAGAAACTTATATTTAATAGTGATCTTGTTGAGCGCTTGCTAATATGGACACATACGCCATGAACCATCTTTCTTGAATACCATTACCATCGGTGCAGAGTAAGAACTTTGGGTAGGTCTAATAATGCCATGTAATATCCCCAAACTTAATTAATTATTAAAGTCTGTGTGCACTTAGGAATAATTTTTTGTTTTTGGCAAATTCGTATTCGGAAAATTTTTGCCATTTATAGAAAATCCGAATTTGGAATTTGGTTATTTGTAATTAATTATTTGTAACTGTTGGGCAAAGATTTGATTTTCCCAACTAACTCTTTGATTGTGACACATGTAAAAGACAAATATTTTTATATATTAATTGCTGGAAGACAAATGGAACAACTAGGCTGAAAATAGATGACCATGAATCCATGAGTGGGGAAGAGACTTGAGTTACCTCATGGCATATTTTTACAAGTGGAATATGAAGAATTTGACCACTAGCAACCCCTGAAAATCATGGATTTGTAAAGTTGCGAACTTCCCAAGGAGGGAAAAAAACATAGGCAGAAGATGCTCATATATGCAACATATGGAGGAGGCAGGACGTTGCTTAGTATGTTGGAGAAAGGATAATTACTTGTTAGGAACACTGTTGAGTGTGCGGCAAGGGAATTTTTTGATCTGAAGAAAGGACTGTAGCAAAGAGGATCATTTTTATTCTCCCTTGTGAACTCATGGTCAGGCTAGGGGGTGAGCAAAGCAAGTAATTTGGTTGTTTTGTTCTACGGTTAGGTGGAATGTGATTTTTCCATTGGTGTTCCAGCATCAATTTTATTCAAATAATTACCTTTACTTATGTTCTGGTTAATATTATGTTTCTTACAAATCGTTAGAGGTGTGATGGGTTTATGAGATGTTAGTGCATATATAAATAATTGACTAAATATGTAATATTTTGTTTTCCATTGTTAGGCGAATGATGAAATCTTGTGAGGTTAGTAAATGCTTAAAGTTTGACTGAATATATATAAAGAGAGAGATACTCATAAAAAGGAGGAATTGAACTATTGTATACTTCTAATGTGTTTATACATTTTGCCCATAACTGTGTAGATATACATATGTATTCCACACTTCTAATGTGTTTATACATTTTGCGCATAACTGTGTAGATATACATATGTATTCCACGCAAAGGAAATGACAGAAATGTATAACTGTTTTCTATGGGTCGTATATATATACATAAATAAGTATACATTGCTTCCTTTTAAAGAAAAGTTTTCTATTGATCCTTGCACTGCATGAGTATATAAATAATTACCATCTTTCAAATGATACGAGGACTATGAAGGAACAGATAGGGAAATTAACATTCCATTTATATATTACATTGGACCTATAAACATAGATTTTTCCATAGTCTACAAGTACAAGCTATAGTAGTTTTTATAACACTTGAAAGAAAAACTTGTTCTAATTTTATCAATAACCTGTATCTTCATTTAAGAATTTAAATCACCAATGATATGTACAGCCAGGAAACCCTGGTTCAGAATGATTATACTAGAGCACCCTAGGGTAAAGACCCTGTACCACTAGATAAGTCTTAATTATATGCCAAGAACGATCTGTTTCATTCGAACTGATTTAACCAGCAGAGGGAAAATAAATAGATTTAGTAAACTGTGATAACTAATCAAATGAAAAGTAAATATTAAGCAAATGAAATAATATTTATCTTAAAGTTGTTGTAAAAGATGTCCCCACTGACGTTTGAGCGATGATCTATACACAATCCAAAGGGGAGGAGTGGACCGAGGAATGGTTGATGGGTACCCTCGCAAAAGAAGACAGAGCCCCATCATTAGTTGATGAAATCTGAGTATAATGTTTTCATAATCACAGTAAGAATTTGAAGGGTATCAGTGGTAATTCAAACAGAAATAAGAAGTTGGTATAGGTCATAAACCATAACAGTGTTAAAGAGATTTTACGGGCAGTAAGAATTACAATGTTAAATAGATCAAAAGTATATAAAATTTGCACCAAACAATGGGAAAAGCATTTCCTTACTTACACAGAACTGAAACCCCATATTATAGAGCTAGATTTTATGCACATAATACACAGTCGGGGATCCTAAAAAAGGGTGAATCGATCCATTGGGTATACAGAAAACGTAGGTCCCAATTCTTCTTTATAATGTTGGGTAAGTACACTGATTCGTAGGGTTACATAAGAAGAAATCTCTTAGATTTAATTATGACTTTCATTGTGAGTAAGTGAACCTTGTATGCATAGAGGAGCAGTATTGCGATTCATACATACAGATAAGTCAAGACAAAACCCTTACTGTCCAAAAGCATTAACAGTGTACAAGAAAGCTTCGGCCTTAAGTCTCGATGTAACCTGAAGAAATTTATATTTATATCTATTTTTAAAACACAGATGGAAATCACAAGCGAACTGAGGTTATGTATAGATGTGAACTATATCACGTAAAATGCCAGGGGAACTGACAGATTGTAGGTCGAGGTTATTGTACCTCTGTAAATTTTATCCTTGTCGTTTTTCTTATTTCTTTTAACCACAGAAAGGAAATTATGAGTCAGATGCGTTACCCATATCTTTTTCCACAGAGAACTCAGAAAGAAACCCAATAACAAAGGTCGTGATATTGAGTTATAGGCGAGAAGATCGTGCTATACTTTTTCAAGAAGATTTATAATATAAAGATTTGATATTAAGACATGTCTACTTATATTAATATGTGCCCATGATATTATGGAATGTAAACCTTGAACTCAGAAGTAAAACCGCCTGTTACATTTTTGTTTTACACACACCAAATTCGATTATAGACAGAGGGATTTTCGTGTCTACATTTATCGCCGCATGGATCTCAGAGATTTAAACATAAAAGAGAGTTATGATTGAAAAAAATATATATACACAGACCAAATTTACGCAAATCCCCAGAGGTTCTATCCGACTTATACTTTTCTAAAATTTATATACTTGCGTAGGGTTAAAATCCCTAAATCTTCAGTGAGGTAATACAAAAGGCAACCCCTTTAAACTACATCTTAGGCTTCCACAGGGTGACCCTGTAAAGACACACTTGGAGCATTCAAAACACTGCTAGACTGAGACAAGGTATTTTGGGGTTAACACTCCAACGCAGCATATACATTTTGGTACTCCCCTTAGTAAAAATAAATATGATTACATGAGGAAATGTAAATGATAACAATGTTCCACAGTAAGACAAGTAAAAACAAAAGGTACATTGAAGCTTTCGGGTCATAGCAGAAAAAATGCGAGAAATGCCACGAAAGCGATATATCAAACTTAGCTAAACACCACCCGTTCCAAACTAGTTTCACCCATGAGAGTTCAGAAAGTATATTAAATAAAAGCTCAAGAATTTCCTTACGCGGAGGGGATCCGACTGGTTTTCGTTCCCAATATCGTTTACCAGGGCCTAAGGTATTCTCTCCAAGCTGCTAGACGCAAAGTGTGAATCCACCGAGGTTGTGCAGAGGGAAAACGCTCATAGAGCAGTATAGGGTTTTTTTGTGAAACTAAGGAAAATATGAGCTATATAGCCTCACATTTGCGGAAAAAATGAGGAGTAATGGCGTGGCAGGAACCCATAGTTTGTTATCCATGTGAACGAATGGACTTAGCGCTCGGAAATTGGGCGCGGCTTCCCAAGCACCCAGTACGAAACAAACCTACTTTAAATGACATATGCGGTGGTAAATGCGAATTAAGATAGACTTTACCGCCATTAACACGGATTACAGACCTATTCAATGTTGAGATGTGATACAACTGGATTAGGGTTAGCACAGTTATATATAAGTTTAGATGTGGCACCTTTGCAAGACTAGATGCGTATGGCGCATGACATGTCTTTATCCGAGATGTCATAAAAACCCTCAGCGTTCCATTGTAGCTCTAATTTTTCGGTGCACCTATCATCTAGTTAGTATGTTAGACATGAACTGTACCTGGAAGGAAGCCTGGCTTCAAAATACAATTGGTGGAACATTACGGATATGTATGTGAATTCACATAACCTACGATTAAATATATATATATATAAACAGAGTATTGAGTAGGGGTTGACTTTCGTGCTAAACAAGTAACCATGCATACATATGCATCGTGATGTATGCTATGAACTCCATGTATGATTTACATATAAGAAATATTAGGATTCCACTTAATATCTATCAAATCTAAATATGTTGTACCTACCATATAGGTGTTGAATCCTTAGAAAACCCACTTATGTAGATGCTATATGATAACAGTGTTACCAATGTTAGGATGTGGTTATTATATCCTCTTTATGGACACAATTAGACTTACATGCATCCTTCTGATAATACAAATTTCGTGAGAAGACTAAATCACTAGCCTATTATGTTAAAGTGTAGAATACACTGAAACATTTATTTCGCATGTACTGAATTATATAATTAGGCACATCTTGACTTAGAGAAGATAAATATCTTGTTAGTAATCGCTTGTAATTACGAGGAGGTACATGTCGTATTTCCGATAGTGGCAATAATAGAATTAAGCTTGATCAATTATATCATAGTGAAGAAGTGTTAATGGTAAATATGGGGTATATTACATATGGTATTAGAGATGATTGTTACAACACTTGGACCTCAAGGAAAGGCCAAAATTAGTTTAGTACATTTTATTTCTGTTAAAAGATAAACTAACAAAAATGCTTACTATTGCAAACAAATTTTTTTTGTTCTGTTGTGATAATGGCAGCAGAGAACGAAGAGGAGATCAGACTTGAAGAGAATCTTGATCAAGGACCTCCTAAAGAGCCTGGACAGAATCGTGAAGGAAGTTCATCCACCCAGGTTCTGGAAACAATGAGGAACCTTATAATGGAACTCCACGTTTTCAAGGACGATAAAGAGAAACAAATGGAATGGTCAAACTTCAATAAATACTTCAAGAAATGATGTTTATCAGAAATCTATTATGAAAGGAACACTAAAGAATTTTATGAGTTAAAACTCGGACAAATGACCATGGACAACCTGATAAACAAATTCCTTGAATTATAAAGATTCGTGCCATACATTAAGGAAGACAAATTAAAAAAATACAGTGATTCTTAAGCTGCCTACCAAAATCCTATAGGGACATAATTGAATTTGACAATCCCAAAAATTTGAGCGAAGTTTTTTTAAAGGCCCGAATGTGCTTTGACCAGTACAAACAGAGGTTTGAAATTCCCAAAGCTTGGGAGGATAAGAAACCAGACGGAATGAATCAACAGGAGAAAGGCTTCCAACCAACCCCTTTCTGAAATATGGTGAAGAACTTTCAAAGAAAATACTTTCATTCTAACAACCAGAATACCCAAGGAGGAGGTATATCAGTTAATCTTGGAGCCAAGAAATTTGGGGACAGCCCCAAAGAAACACTAAAATGATGGGGGTGTGGAGAACCTCCCTTAAGGAGGAACTGTCCACATTTAACTTCCGCAACAAGGACCACAATTCATAACCTTCAAGAGGCCTCTACAATAGGAGATATGGGCAAAAGCATACATAGAATTAATGCAGTTGTAGATGGCCGACAAGCTTATCGTCAATCTACTATAGTGGAGGCTTGAGGTAAAATTAATAATAATCATATTTCTATTTTAATTGACCCAGGAGCTAGTCTGAGTTATGTTACTCATGGTTTAGTTGATTCAAACGAGCTTAAGAAAGTAAAGCATGCTAGATCCCAGTTAGTGCAACTAGCAAAAAGGAATAAGAGAAAAGTAATAGATTTCATTTCAGATTGTGAACTCAATTTAGATGGCCAAAATAGAAAGTTAAATATGACAATTTTACCTTTGGGATCTTACAATATAATCATTGTAATGGACTGGTTAAACAAACATAAAGTAATTTTGGATTGTTACGAAAAATCACTTACTTACAGAGATGAAAACAACATAGTTAAGACAATACAAGGCATCAGAAAACCAATTTCAGTTAGGCAGATTTCATCCATGCAGTTAATAAATGCATGAATAAAGGTTGTCAGATTTATGCTATCCAAGTAACTAATCTGTTAGAAAACAAAGATAAACCTAGTCTAGAAGACTTTATTATCCTACATGAGTTTAGAGATTTGTTTGTCGATGAAGAGAGATAGATTTCTCTATCGATCTACTGCCTCGATCAACCCCGATATCTAAGGCACCCTATAACATGAGTTTACCTGAATTGAAAGAGATTAAAATTCCTCTACAAGAACTGTTGGACAAAGAATACATCAAACCAAGTGTCTCGTCTTGGGGAGCACCAATTATTTTCCTTAAAAAGAAAAATGGGACTTTAATATTATGTATTGATTATTGACAGTTAAACAAGATGACTATTAAGAACAAGTATCCTCTAACCAAAATTAACAACATGTTTGACCAAGTGGGAGGAGCAAAGATTTTCTCTAAGTTAGATTTAAGGTTTGGTTATCACCAAGTCAGAATAAAGGATGAAGATATAAGTAAAACAAATTTTAGAACAAGGTACAACCATTATGAGTTTGTTGTTATTCCGTTCGGTCTTACTAACTCACCAACAACATTTATGTGTTTGATGAATAGCATATTCAGTCAATATTTGGATAAATTTGTTTTGGTATTTATGGACGACATTTTAGTTTATTCGAAAATGGAAGAAGAACATGAAGAACACCTAAAAATAGTATTTTGGACCTTAAGGAAACACAAGTTGTATGCAAAATTTGACAAATGTGACTTCTACCAAAAGAAAATACAGTACCTAGAACATGTAATATCTGAAGAAGGCTTTGCAGGTGTCCTAACTCAAGAAGGGCACATTATTTGTTACGAGTCACGAAAACTAAAAGAGCATGAACGAAACTACGTCTCACATGACTTGGAATTAGCAGTTGTATTTGAACAGCTAAAAATGTGGCTATACTATTTAATGGGAAGAAATTTTTTGTTGCTAATTGATAATAGTGGTGTGAAATTCTTATTCAGTCAACCAAATCTTAACGCAAGGCAAGCAAGGTGGTTGGCCTTCTTGAGTGAATTCGATTTTGAAGTAAGACACATCAAGGGTAAAGAAAACAAGGTGGCAGATGCCTTAAGTAGAAGAACTAATGGGTTTTTTGAGATAAGTATTAGCAGAGCAGAAAACGACATTGAACAAATGATAAAATCTACAAGTGATAATGACGAAAAATACATCAAAATAGTAGCACATTTACAAGGAAATGCAAAAAATTTAGATAGAACAGATCTGAGTTTGGATAAAAATAGACTGCTAAGATTAGAAAACAGGTTGTACATACCAGATTCTGTTGAATTAAAGATAACAATTTTTTATGAAGTGCACAAAAATCCATATTCCGTTCATCCACGATACCATAAAATGGTAACAACTTTGAGGAAGTTGTTTTATTAGCCTAACATGAAAAGTGAGACAATTGAGTACTTATCTAAATGCCTAGATTGTCAACAGGTGAAGGTTGAACATCATCATCCAACCAGCCTGCTGCAACCTCTACCTATACCATAATCGAAGTGGGAGACTATCTCACTGGACTTTATCACTGATTGATAAACTTAGCAAGTCTGCACATTTTATTCCTGTAAAATCTACTTATAAATCTATTAACATCACTGAAATATTTATCAAGGAAATATTTATATTGCATGGTATTCCTAAAATGGTTATTTCGGATAGAGATGTCAAATTTACATCAATGTTTTGGAAAGAATTGTTTGCAGGGTTGGACACTAACCTGAATTTCAGCACAAGATACCATACACAAACGGATGGGAAAACTAAATGAATGAATCATATTGTGGAAGATATTTTACGAATGTATGTAAGAATGAAACCAACTAAGTGGGAGGAATACCTAAACTTAGTGGAATTTGGGTAAAATAATGGTTATCCGATGTCGGTTAAGACGATTCCCTTCGAAGTATTGTACGACAAAAAATGTACAACTCCAATTCGATGGGATAACCCAATTAATAGACTCATGATGGGACCATAAATTCTCTAGTAAATGGAGAAAACGGTAAGAAAGGTACAACAGAATTTAAAAGAGGCACAGGACAGACATAAAAGATACGCAGATTTTAAAGGGAGACACCAGAAATTCTAAGTTGGAGACCATGTGTATTTGAAAGTCAAAATAAGGATAATCTCATTGAGGCTAGGAAACTATGCAAAGTTGGCGTCTAGGTTTTGTGGCCCCTTCGAGATCTTAACTTGAATTGGACCCGTGGCATATCAAATTGCACCCCCTACAAATTTAAAAGTTCATAATGTTTTTCATCTTTCTTTTTTGAAAAAATATATTCATGATCCTACTCACATCATCGATTGGAACATGGTGCAAGAGGAACCAAAAGGCGAGTTCCAAGTGGAACCTCTACGCATTCTGGACAGGAAATAAAAATTACTACGAAACAGAGCCATCGCCGAGGTAAAATTGCAATGGAAGCACTTTAGTCCTGAGGAGACCACCTAGGAATTAGAGGAAGATTTACATAAATCTTATCCAACACTATTCCCAGAGAGGAATGAACATGGAGGACAATGTTTTAATGAAGGGGTAGAGGATGTAATATCCCCAAAAATAATTAAATATTAAAGTCTATGTGCACTTAGGAATAAATTTCTGTTTTTGGAAAATTCATATTTGAAAATTTATTTCCACTTATGGAAAATCTGAATTTGGAATTTGGTTATTTGTAATTAATTATTTGTGACTGGTGGGCAAAGATTTGATTTTCCTAACTAACTCTTTGATTGCGACATATGTAAAAGACAAATCCTTTTATATATTAATTGTTGGAAGACAAATGGAACAACCAGGTTGAAAACAACCGACCATGACTCCCTGAGTGGGGAATAGAGTTGAGTTACCTCATGGCTGATTTTTACAAGTGGAAAATCAAGAATTTGACCACTAGCAGCCCCCAAAAATTAGGGATTTGTAAAGATGCGAAAATTACCAAGGAGGAAAAAATACCTAGGCACAAGATGCTCATATATACAACATATGGAGGAGGGAGGATGTTGCTTAGTATGTTGGAGAAAGGATAATTACTTCTTGTTAGGAACACTTTTGAGTGTGAGGCAAGGGAATTTTCTGATCTAAAGGGAGGACTGTAGAAAACAGGATCATTTTTATTCGCCCTTATGGACTCATGGTCAGGTTAGTGGGTGAACGAAGCAAGTAATTTTGTTGTTCTCTTCTACGGTTGGGTGGAACGTGGTTGTTCCATTGGTGTTCCAACATTAGTTTTATTAAGATAATTACCTTTACTTATGTTTTGGTTAATATTTTGTTGCTTACAAATCGTTAGAGTTATGATGGGTTTATGAGATGTTAGTGCATATATGAATAATTGATTGAATGTGTAATATTTTGTTTTCCATTGTTAGGCGAATGATGAAATCTTGTGATGTTAGTAAATGCTTAAAGCTTGACTGAATATATATATATATATATATATATATAAAAAAAGAGAGAGAGATACTCATAAAAAAGGAGGAATTGAACTAGGAGGAATTGAACTATTGTATACTTCTAACGTGCTTATACATTTTGCGCATAACTTTGTAGATATATGTATGTATTCCATGCAAAGGAAATGACAGAAATGTATCACTGTTTTCTATGGGTCATATATATATATATATATATATATATATATATATATATATTTTGCTTCCTTTTAAAGAAAAGTTTTCTATCGATCCCTGTGTTACATGAGTATATAAACAATTACCATATTTCAAATCATACGAGGACTCTGAAGGAACATATAGGGAAATTAACAATCCATTTATACATTACATCAGGCCTATAAACATAGATTTTTCCATAGTCTACAAGTACAAACTACAGTAGTTGTTATAACACTTTAAAGAAAAACTTGTTCCAATGTTATCAATAACGTGTATGTTCATTTAAGAATTTAAATCACCAATGATATGTACAACTAGGAAACCCTAGTTCAGAATGATTACAGTAGAGAACCCTAGGGTAAAGGCCATGTACAACTAGAAAAAAGAACCTGAGAAGTCTTAATTATACACTAATAATGGAAGTCAAATACCTTTTCATTCGAACTGATTTAACCTGCAAAGGGAAAAGCAATAGATTTAGTAAATTATGTTAAGTAATCAAATGAAAAGTAAATATTAAGCAAACGAAATAATACTTAGCTTAAAGCTGGCATAAAAGCAGTCGTCATAGACGTTTGAGCGATGATCTGTACACAATCCAAAGGGGAGGAGTGGACCCAGGAATGGTTGATGGGTACCCTCGCAAATGAAGACAGGGCCCATCATTAGTTGATGAAATCTGAGTATAATGTTTTCATAAATACAGAATGAAATTGACGAATTATCACAGTAAGAATTTGAAGAGTATCAGTCATAATTCACACAAAACTAAGAAGTTGGTATAGTTCATAAACTATAATAGTTTTAAAGAGATTTTAGGGGCTGTAAGAATTACAATGTTAAATAGATCAAACGTATATAAAATTTGTGTAACCAAACAGTGGGAAAGCGTTGCCTAACTTACACGGAACTTAACCCCAAATTATAGACCTAGATTTTATGCAGATAATACACAATCAGTGATCCTACAAAAGGGTGAATCAATCCATTGGGTATACGAAAATCGTAGGTCCCGATTCTTCTTTATAATGCTAGGTAAGTACACGGATTTGCAAGGGTTACATAAGAAGAAATATCATAGATTTAATTATGATTTTCATTGTGAGTGAGTGACCCTTGTATACACATAGGAGAAATATTACGATGCATACATACAGATAAGTCAAGACAAAACTCTCACTGTCCAAAGACATTAACAATGTACAGGAAAGGTTAAGTCTCGATGTAACCTGAAGAAATTTACATTTATATATATTTTTAAAACATAAATGGAAATCACAAGCGGAGTGAGGTTATGTATATATGTGAACTGTATCACGTAAAATGCCAAGGGAACTAACGGATCGAAGGTCGAGGTTACTGTACCTCTGTAAATTTTGTCCTTTCTGTTTTTCTTCTTTCTTTTAACCACATAAAGGAAATTATGAGTTAGATGCGTTACCTATATATTTTTCCGCAGAGAACTCAGAAAGAAACCCAAGAACAAAGGTCGAGATATTGAGTTATAGGAGAGGAGATTGTGTTGTAATTTTTCAACAAGAGTTATAATATAAAGATTCAAGATTAAGACATGTCTACATATATTAATATGTGTCCATGATATTATGGAAGGTAAGCCTTAAACTCAGAAGTTAAACCACTTGTTACATTTTTTTTTTCACCCACAGCAAATTTGATTACAGACAGAGGGATTTTTCATGTCTCTAGTTATCGCCGCATGGATCTCAGAGATTTAAGTATAAAAGAGAGTTATGATTGAAAAAAAATATATACACAGACCAAATTTATGCAAATCCCCAGAGGTTCTATTCGGTTTATACTTTTCTAAAATTTATATACTAGCATAGGGTTAAAATCCCTAAATCTCCAACGAGGTAATATAGAAGGCGACCCCTTTAAACTACGTCTTAGGCTTCCACAGGGTAACCCTGTAAAGACACACTCGGAGTATTCAAAACATCGTTAGACCGAGATAAGAGATTTATGGGTTAACACTCCAACGTAGCATATACATTTTGGCACTCCCCACAGTCAAAAGAAAGTGATTACATGAATAAATGTAACTGATAACAATGTTCTACAGTAAGACAAGTAAAAAAAAGGGACATTGAAGCTTTTGGGTCAGAGCAGGAAACCTGGGAGGAATGCCACGAAGGCAAGATATCAAACTTAGATAAACACCACCTGTTCCTAACTAGTTTCACCCATGAGAGTTCATAAAGTATATTAAATAAAATCTCATGAATTTCCTTACGCGGAGGGGGCCCGACTGGTTTTCGTTCCCAATATTGTTTACCAGAGTCGGAGGTCTTCTCTCCAAGATACTAGATGAAAAGAGTGAAGCCACCGAGTTTGCGCAGAGTCAAAACGCTCATAGAGCAGTATAGGTTTTTTTTGCGAAACCAAGGAAACTATGAGTGGTATAACCTCTCATATGTAACAAAAATGAGGAGTAATGGCGTGGCAAGAACCCATGGTACGTTATCCATGTGAACGAATGGAATTGGAGAGACAACATTGGGTGCGGCTGCCCAAGCACCCAGTACGAAACATACCTAGTTTAAATGACATATCCAGTGGTAAATGCGAATTATAAACATACTTGACCGCCATTAACACGACTTATAGACCTATTTAATGCTGATATGTGATACAGGTGGAGTAGGGTTAACACAGTTAGGTATAATTTTAGATGTGGCACCTTTGCAAGAGTAGATGCATATGGCTCATGACACGTCTTTATCCGACATGTCATAACAACCCTTTGCGTTCCATTCTAATTCTAATGTTTCGGTGCACCTATCATCTAGTTAGTATGTTAGACATGAACTGTATGTGGAAGGAATCCTGGCTTCAAAATACAATTGGTGGAACATTACGGATATATATGTGAACTCACATAACCTACGATTATATATATATATATATATATATATATATATATATATATATATATAAACATAGTATGCATACATATATAATGAGTAGGGTTTGACTTTTGTGCTAAACATGTAACTATGCATACATATGCATTGTGGTGTATGCTATGAACTCCATGTATGATTTATATATAAGAAACATTGGGTTTCCACTTAATATCTACCAAATTTAAATATGTTGTAACTCTCATATAGGTGTTGAATCCTTGGAAAAACCACTTATATAGATCCTATATGATAAGAGTGTTACCCATGTTAGGATGTGGTTATTATAGCCCCTTTATGGACACAATACGACTTACAGACATCTTTATGATAATATAGATTTCGTAAGCAGACTAAATCACTAGCCTATTATGTTAAAGTGTAGAATATAATGAATACTTTCGCATGTACTGAATTATTTAATTAGGAACAACTTAACTTAGAGAAGATAACTATCTTTTTAGTAATCTCTTGTAATTACGAGGAGGTACATGTTGTATTTTCGATAGCGACGATAATAGAATTAAGCTTGATCAAGTATATCAAAGTCAAGGAATTTTAATGCACTTAACAAAAAAAACATTTTTCTGGTAAATATGGGGTATATTACATGCCAGCCTCTAACATTTCTTCAACCATGCACTCAATTTCAGTCTTCTGGGCATAAGGGTATCTGTATGGCCTGATGTTAGGAGGAACACTCCCATGAATTAGGTGAATATCATGATCATGATTTCAAGTGGGTGGAATACCTTTGGGAATATCTTCAAATACTTTGGAATGCTTATCAATGATCCCTTGGAGATCTAGGGGAATAGATGGCTTAGATGTTTGAACATCTAGTGAGCATAGTTGTGTAATTACACCTTGATGTCCCTTTTTCAATAATTTTTTCATGCCATTAGAGCTTATCACCTTACTGGATTTCCCTGGGTTTCCAATGAAAATTTAATGAAAAGTTATTTAGAATTAAAATCCATTGTTCCTAATGATTGTAACCATTGGATTCCTAATACAACATCATCACCACCCATGGGTATAGAAATCATTGGACTATTCATTACATATTCCCCCATAGTAAGACTGATGTTATTGCATTTTCCCGAGCAATTGATAGTTCCTCCATCTGCAATCACTACTTGAAACTCTTGATCCATAATCGGATCCAGAAGCCTAACAAGGCTAAAAAACGCTCAAAAATGAAAGTGCTCAAAATCCGATGAAACCAGCGCCATTGCGTCCATCTCGTCTTCCTGATTCCGGCCATATATTTACTTCGTCAAATGGGCTTCGTATGCAAAAGATATCGCATTCTGTCCGAAAACCCAAACAGGCAAACAAAAAGTGGATGATTGTACAGTCCGTACAGTGCCATGTGGCAGGCTGACTGTACAGGCCGTATGGCCGTACAGATAATGTGGCAGCTTCTGGTGACGACACATGGCAGGTGATGTGGTGTACGATAGGTACAGTTGGACCACTCAAAGGGTGACACGTGTCACCACTGTAAGGGTGACACGTGGCATGGACTGACGTGGCAGACACGTGGCAAGGCTGACAGGGCAGTGATGTGGAAGACACGCAGCACAGGTTGGCAAGTGGCAGGGTATGTGGCAGACACATGGACCATTCGGTGCTCGACAGGTGGCAAAGTCTGATTGGTTGGAGAGGTGCCACGTGGCCCAGTCATGGGCTGCCACGTGGCACCCTGTGGTTGGCTCTGGGGTTATGTAAAATTATATGGTCTCCTCCGGGGTCGAACCCCCGACCTCTTCTCGGCTACGGACTGGAAGGACCGGGCTAACCGCCCTCTCCACTGGTATGACTTAATAGTCATGTGGCAAACAAAATATTTAAGTTTGTTGAAAAGATAATTGGGAGGCGGAAAGGGCTGGGGCTTAGCCCCAGCCCTTGGTTTCAACCTCGGCACTTAACACCCAATGTGACCACAGTGGATAAGGGCACGGGAGCAGAGCTATGCACGGGAGTTTGGATAGGGCTTGGCCCTCGGTCTTCGATGCCACCCTGTACCCACCGCCAACGGATCCCATAGGACCAGGAGCTATCCATTAAAAAGGGGTGCGGTTCTGACTGTTAGCTCGCGGTCCTATCCACATGCCTGATGACTAGGAGCCAGCCCGGATATGGGGGGACAATGCACAACAGGAGGAGCGCCCAACCACATGGATACCTCCCATATGACCAGGAGCGCGCGTCAAAAGGGGTTGCGCCCTATTATTAAAACAAAGTGGGTTTTTTTTTAATGTTTGGATTTTTCATTGATATTATGCCTGTTATTAATGGATTTTGGTCATTTTTGGGAGATATTGGGCATTTTTGGAGCCCAAATTTTGGGAGGAAGTTGGGGATGGATAACCAACCTCAGATCTATATAAACCAGGCATGTTTGAGGCCATGGAGGACAGTCAGAGCAGAGTTATGTTGAAGGGAAGCCAAGCCAAAGCCATTTTTATGCAGGGAAGCTATTGAGGAGCAGACACTTGTGGGCCATTTCTGGGAGCTCCGGACATCCGTTTTGTGTACCGTTTTCTTTGCTGGGTTCTAGAGATATAGAAGAACATGACCAGATAAATCTTGTAGCCAATTGGCATTGCTGAGATGTACTTTTGAGATTTTGAACAGAAATAAAGAAGCCTACCCCACAGAGACAAAGGCCTGGAGACGTAGGCAACGTTGTGCCGAACTCCGTTATCAATTCTTTTGTTATGGTTTGTTGTTTATTACTTCATTTCAGATCTGCATATGTGTATATGGATGTCATAATTCCTCTCTTTTCCTCATTCTTTCATTAAGCTTCTCAAATGGTTAATTAACACATGCAATTAAAAACTCAACCATAGTCATTAAAAGATCCTACGAATCAAGTGGTATCAGAGCTAGTTGACATTTGGATTTGAGTTTTGCATGTTAACCAGGGAAAAGCTACAGCGTGGTGAAGGCGAGATTGTTGCAGAGAATCCATTAATTGGATTGACAAAGAGAGATTCTCACAGCGAGAAGATGGCATCTGAAGAAGGGATTTCTCAAGACGAGAAAGAGTTCCGGAAAACATTCCTTGCTATGTCGGAGATGGTGAAAGTTTTGTACGAAGATTACTTGGAACGAAAAAGACCAGTTTTGGGTGAATCTTCAAAGGAAAAAAGTGAAGAGGAAGAGGATCATCCTCAAATTCTTCCTTCACCTCCATCATCACCTCCTTCTTCTCCTTCTTCTTCAAGTTCAAGTTCTAAATCTAATGGAAAGAAAAATGTTCATAAGCATAAGAATGAAATGCCATTGTTAAAAATTGATGTTAAATTTGAGTTGCCCATATATGATGGTGAAGTAAATGCAGGAAAACTTGACAATTAGATCAGGTAGATGGAGGTATACTGTAGTGTACCACAGATCAAAGATGAGGCCACACAAATCAAGTTGGAATTTTTGAGACTTGCAGGTACAACTCTCATATGGTGGCAAAGAAAGTTGCAAAATGGATCGCAACAAGTGGGTAAGGTATTTCCATCGTGGAAGAGTTTCATTTCTGCACTTAGGAAACAATTCTATCCTTTGGGTTATAAAGAAAAAGCATTAATTGAATGACAATCTTTAAAACTAAGAAAATGACAAACAGTGCAAGAATACACCGATGGATTTCGAAAAATGGCATTAATGTTAGATATCCCTTTACAAACACAAGAAACTCTTATGAAGTATATAGGAGGTTTACCTGCGCATATTAGAAACATTGTTTGCATGTTTGGACCCACTAACCTTGATGAGGTTTCTGTTCAAGCTACGTATATTGAAGCAGGGAAAGCAGGTGTGTCAGGGGAATCATCGTCTTCATCGAAAGAGGACAAGAGGAAAAGGCATGGCAATAATGAAAATGCAGTGGCGAGGAAGGAAGGAAAGCCCTCTTGCAAGCATTGCAAGAAAGAGGGACATGATGAGGACAGATGTTCGCAGTTGCATCCCGAGAAGAGGCCAAAGTGGTTCAAGGAAAAGAAGGGAATGCAAACAGTGGCAACGACAACAAAACCCATAAACTTGGGATCAGATTCAGGTGATCAATCAAAGATCTCATTGGTTGGTATGACAGGTAAATTTGGTGAAGACATTGATTGTAGAAACAACTTGTTTCATATAAGGGTAATCATGTGACACACTAAGATAGACACATTAATCAACTGTGGATCTCAATCTAATCTAATCTCAGAACAATTGGTTAAGCAATTGAGGTTAAAAACACAAACTCATCATAAGCCTTACACACTTAAATGGATAAGCAATCATCATCAAATGCACATAACAAAGCAGTGCACAATCAAATTTGCAATTTCATCTAAGTATGTGGATGAAGTAACATGTGATGTAGTGTCGTTAAGAGAATGTGGAATGGTCTTAGGTAGCCCATATTTATATGATCGTAAGGAAATCTTCTACAGGACAAAGAATCAATATCAATTCACCAAAGCAGGTCAAGATTATGTGATTCATGCTCATCATGTTAAAGAAAATAAAACACTTCAGATAATGGAACAATTAAAGAAGGCAGTGCAAGAAAGAAACAAACCAATAATTGTTTCAAATGAAGTAATTGATCTTAAGCAAGAACAAGAAATGATTGTTGAATGGAAAATCAATCATAAGTTGCTTCAAGATAAGCTCATGTCATGCAAATATTTCAAGTATATCAGCTCATTTGCAGTCGTCTTTTTTATGCTATCATTAGTAATGTTGTCTACATGGATGATAGTAGCTTCAGTAAGATGTAACAGGGTTCAAATGGCTAACAATATACTGTCAGTTGTCATGATTGTGTTAAAGTTGATCTTGATGAGACAGGTGCACAGGACAGAGTTTAGAGACAGAGGACAAGCCAGGTGGCCTATCTCGAGCTTTTTGACTGGTCAGTAACCTTTTGGGGACCAAAAGGTCTTTTAGTGGGGAGGTGTGATCTAGAATCGGACCCAGAAGCCTGACAGGGCTCAAAAAGGCTCAAAAATGAAAGTGCTTGGAATCTGACGAAACCAACGCCATTGCGTCCGTCTCGTCTTCATGATTCCGGCCATATATTTACTTCGTCAAACGGGATTCGTATGCGAAATATATCGCATTATGTATGAAAACCCAAACATGCAAAAAAAAAGTGGATGATTGTATAGTCCATACAGTGCCACGTGGTAGGCTAACTGTACAGGTCGTACGGCCATACAACTGATGTGGCAGCTTCTGGTGACATGTGGCAGGTGATGTGGCATACGAAAAGTACAGTTGGACCAATCAGAGGGTGACACGTGTCACCACTATAAGGGTGACATGTGGCACGGGTTGACGTGGCAGGCACGTGGCAAGGATGACAAGGCAGTGATGTGGCAGACACACAGTACAGGCTAGCATGCGGCAGGGTACGTGGCAGACACATGGACCATTCGACGCTCGACAGGTGGCATAGTTTGATTGGTTGGAGAGGTGCCACGTGGCACCCTGTGGTTGGCTCTCAGGTTATGTAAAATTATATGGTCTCCACCGGGGTCGAACCCTCGACCTCTTCTCGGCTACGGACTGGCAGGACCGGGCTAACCGCCCGCTTCACTGGTATGACTTAATAGTCATGTGGCAAACAAAATATTTAAGTTTGTTGAAAATATAATTGGGAGGTGGAAAGGGTTGGGGCTTAGCCCCAGCCCATGGTTTCAACCTCAGCACTTAACACCCGACGTGACCACAGTGGATAAGGGCACGGGAGGAGAGTTATGCACGAGAGTTTGGATAGGGCCTGGCCCTCGAAATTCAGTGTCACCTTGTACCCACCACCAACGGATCCCACAGGACCAGGAGCTGTCCATTAAAAAGGGGCGCGGTAATGACTGTTAGCCCGCGGTCCTATCCACATGCCCGATGACCAGGAGCCGGCCCAGACAGGGGGGGAAAGCGTGCAACAGGAGGAGCGCCCGGCCACATGGACACCTCCCATATGAATAGGAGCACACGCCAAAATGGGCTGTGCTGTATTATTAAAACAAAGTGGGTTTTTTGTTAATGTTTGGATTTTTCATTGATATTATGGCGGTTATTAATGGATTTTGGTCATTTTTGGGAGATATTGGGCATATTTGGAGCCCAAATTTTGGGAGGAAGTTGGGGATGGATAACCAACTTCAAATCTATATAAACCAGGCCTGTTTGAGGCCATGGAGGATAGTCAGAGCAGAGTTATGTTGAAGGGAAGCCAAGCCAAAGCCATTTTCATGGAGGGAAGCTATTGAGGAGCAGACACTTGCGGGCCATTTCTGGGAGCTCCGGACATCCGTTTTGTGTACCGTTTTCTTTGCTGGGTTCTAGAGATCTCGAAGAACATGACCAGATCAGTCTTGTAGCCAATTGGCATTTTTGTGATGTACTTTTTAGCTTTTGAACAGAAATAAAGAAGCCTCCCCCACAGAGACAAAGGCTCGGAGACGTAGGCAACGTTGTGTCGAAATCCGTTATCAATTCTCGTGTTATGGTTTGATGTTTATTACTTAATTTCAGATCTACATATGTGTATATGGATGTCATAATTCCTCTCTTTTTCTCATTCTTTCATCAAGCTTTTCAAATGGTTAATTAACACATGCAATTAAAAACTCAACCATAGTCATTAAAAGATCCTACGGATCAACTCTGGTGCTGGATATACAAAGCAATTGAAAGCTTTAGCTAATATATAGTGAATGAAATTATGAGTACTACCAAAATCAATTAGGACAATTGCCTTTTCATTTTGATATATCCTTCGATCTTGAGGGTTTGAGGAGTGCAAATTCAAGCCAATGCATTATACAATATCGTGGGAGTCAACTCTTCAGAAGAAATCGCGTGTACATTTTCATCTTGAGATGGTTATTGTTCTTGTTCTTCTTCCTCTTCACAATCTATTTAGAATAATTTCTTCTCACCACACTTATGTCCCTTACTATACTTGCTATCACAATTAAAGCATAAACCTTTTGATTTTATTTTCTCCAATTATTGAGGTGTCAACCTTGTAGGTTGAGGTGTTTTAGAAGAAGGAACATTATTCTCTCGATAGATGTCAGGAGTGGTCCTTCTAGTATCCATAGCCATATTTTTACTTTCAACATTTCTTGACACCCTAAATGCATTCTCCAATGATTTGGGTTCCCAAAGATGAACCTCATGTTGAATGTTATCCCTTAAAGTTCCTATAAATACATCAATCAAGTGCTCATCTGGAATATTTGTTACCTTTATATTCAATATTTGGAAGTTCTAAATGTGGTCTGTAGCTGAACCCTTTTGCTTGAGATTTATCAATTGGCTAAAGAAGGTATTGTTGCTTGTATCCTCATAGTGTCCTATCATTTCTTCCGTGAAAATTGTCCAAGTGACGAGTGATTTGTGAGAACAAATCCATCGATACAAGACAAATTGATTGGGTTCTAAATATAAAGAAGTAATTTGTACCTTTTGTGTATGGGGCACATTATGTATATCAAAGAATTGCTCCATCTGAAGTATCTATGTGATTGGGTCCTTGCGATCAAACTTCCTCGTATCGATATTTTGAAAGTGGCTGGTCTTCAACCCAAAGTTAGAGTTTCTCCATTCTTGATTCATCTTCCTTGTGTACTCATCATGAATTTCATGGGATACATTTTCACTTT
The DNA here is from genome assembly GCA_009831015.1 of Picea engelmannii. Taxonomy (NCBI): domain Eukaryota; kingdom Viridiplantae; phylum Streptophyta; class Pinopsida; order Pinales; family Pinaceae; genus Picea; species Picea engelmannii. Next base: position 388,011 of record ML796216.1, read on the forward strand.
TAGGTGTCCTCTCTATTAGGAAAATTTTCAATCCTTCCATGATATCCCTTTTTAAACCATCCATATTAGTATCCATTATTGCCTCCAACTTAGCTTATGTTGAATCCATCATCCCTTGTAGTTCATATTTTGTTACTATCTTCTTTTGTAAATCATTTATGTCCCTACACATTTCTTCACCTTTATCAAGAGTCCAAGTAGGAATGTCTGGAGGCTTATTTGGTGTAGAATTTCCCTTTTTTGGTGTCATGTTGGCCAGGTATCACTTTAAACCTTGCTTCTGAGGCGGTTCTTCTAAACAATCTTTATTTTATTGTATCTCTAAAATTTGGCCCTTCTGGGTATGAAATTTTCTTTTTTTGTAGTTCTCTGATATTTCTTCTCTGCAATGCCATAGGTCTGATCAAAATTGGATGTGCCAAGTGGAATTTATGGTAACTTCCCCACCGCTTGCTGATTTTTTTCCTTTCCAGAATATATCACTTGTGTAGCATGCCCCACACAAAATATTTGATATTAAATTATGAAAATTGTACCAAAAATACTATAGACTGTCCACTATCCAATGCAGTTGGTCTCACTCAATTTGGATACTCTATGAATAATTTATGATTGTTTTACTCAGAAAACCTGATTGACACTAGTCAATAGGGCTAGTCAAATACCCTATCTTCCACAGGGTGTATCTAAAAATGTAAGATGACCCAGAAGGTGAAATGTTTATAACATATAAATTAATAATTTCTATGAATATTCTCTGGATTTCAGGGTCTGAAACATTACACAAAATGTTTTATAGAGAAAATTATGTGATGACTCAATTCAGGATGATTCCAAAACCCTATCTTCATAATCTATATCTCCTAAAGTATAAGGCCTCGAGAGATGAAATTTTAACCCAACGTACCTTGATCCGTCTACTAAATATCCTCCAAAGGTTTCCTTCTGAAACTCCTTAGAAACAAAGTTATAGTGAAAATGCCAACATGTCTAAGATGTAGCAGTGAAACCCCAAGACCTTGAGCTCTAATACCATATATTAAGAAAAAAATATCAATATAGCATAGAAAAACCTCAGAATAAATACTCAACTCCTTGAAAAAATATAATTTCAGGTAAGAAGCCTCTTCAAGGGGGAAACCTCCTTATACCCCACATAAATGTCCAAATAAAATACGGTTCCAAATGAAAATGTCTCCTTGGTATATATAGGAGACTAGGAGGTACAATTACAACTAATGGACTCAAGCCGACATAACTAAAATAGCATTACTAATGTAATATTCCCCAACTAAGGGGTAATGAGCCACTATTTAGAGCTTAACAAAGATTCAATGTTACTGAGTGTCTCGAGAGAACCTACAACCAAGGAATTATGAGATAAGTTAGGGATTTTTTACCAGTGTAAGTCCCCGATAAAAAAACTTTTCCTTCAGAAGAAGTTGGACCTCCTAAGGATGAATGATGGAGAATATAAGATAGAGAATCCAAATGCCTTTAATACTGTGCTGAGTAAATTTTTCCCTATCGATATTTAAATTTATGATGAATATAAGTGCATTAGTTTATTATATTCTTTTTTGGATTCATGGGATAGTCTAGTTGTGTCTATTGGGAGTAATGCAACCACATTAAAGTTTGATGATATGGTTTCATCCTTGATATTGAAATAAATGAGGCACACAACCATGGATAGTCATATCATGGATGCCTTATCTATAAGAGGGCGTTCCCTAGATAAAAATTAAAATAAGTCCTTAAGTGGGAGATCTAAATCTAGAGGTAGATCTAAATATTTAGAAAGCTCATTAAAACAAATGCTAGAAATGTGGTAAATTTGGGCATTACAAGAAGGATTGTAGATCTGATAAAGGGAAGGGATTTGATGATGTTCCATCCAAAAAAGGGAATACCTCCTAAGAGGAAGTAATGGATGTGTACTTGGTTTCTTCATCAACACATGCATATCATGATGTATGGTTGATCAACTCATGTGTTTATTCACATATGACTCTCCATAGGGAGTGGTTTTGTGAATATGAAAAGTATAATGGAGGTGACATTTTCCCAGAAGATGTCTTGATAGCGAGAATAAAAGACATGGAAAATTCAAGTTCCCATGAAAGGATGAAAGAATTATAACACTCCCTATGGTCTTCCACATTCTAGATATAGCTACAAACTTCACATCCCCAAGTAATATGAGTCATAAGGTGTATATTCTATGTTTGAAAGGGAAACCTAAAAAATCGTTCGAGGAGAAATGGTGTTTATGAGGGGAGTTCGAAATGGAACTTTGCGTAAGATATTGGGAAGAACTATCACTTATGGGTGTAATAGTTCTGTTATTATTGATAGTGTAAATGAAGAAGACATAAAACCTATTGTCTTTGGAGAAAATACAATTCCACAACACGAAATACTAGGACATATTGGAGAGAAGGGCCTTTGAGAATTGCATGGTAAATATTGTTGGATAATGCTAACCAATTTACACTTGTTTTTAGATATTGGGTAGATTTTTTGGCCCCTATTATTCTGTAATTAGTTGGATCAAATCAACCAGATTTAGAATAGTGGTAGAGGCACATTAAATGTAATCAGTTTCTTGTAACTGAATGAAGAGTGTTATATATCTATGTAAGCATGTTAAGGCAGAGTGTGAGATGTGAGAGTGCTTGAGAGCAATGAGCGTGAGTGGTGTGGCTGATTTATTATCTCCCTTGCATAATATTAACCAAATATCATTGTCCCGTGGATGTTTCCATGATTAGGGTTTTACCACGTAAAAACGTTGTGTCAAATTATTTGTTTTCTATTTTCTTGTATTTTTCTCTATATTTACTTTTGCTACAGTACAAAAATTGGTATCAGAGCTATTGAGGTATCGCTGCATTGAGAGTGATTGCATTATGCTGAATTGAGGTCGTTGAGTTGTAATTACGCTAAATTGTGATCGTTGAAGGGAGCGCTACTACCGAGGTCAGCGTTGGGCTCCCCTGGTGGAGGGAGTGCCAATCTCAAAGGATCCTTCTGGGTTTTCGAGAGCCATACTTTAGCGCTGGCCCATATTCTGGAAGGAAGCACCAACTGTGGGGTATAAAGTTTATTAAGTGGACATTTGTGAGGTATAACACCTATTATTCATGAGGTATAAAGTTTATTAAGTGGACATTTGTGAGGTATAAACTTTATTATTCGTAAGGTATAAAGTTTATTAAGTAGACATTTGTGAGGTATAAACTTTATTATTCGTGAGGTATAAAGTTTATTAAGTGGACATTTGTTTTAAGAAAATAAAAGTTTGGGCATTCAATATATTAATTATTTTATGCCCTTAATCTTATTTTATATAATCCCACTTTGAATTAAAAGATTATACCTCCAATTTGTCTTTTTTAAATGAAGATTCAACTTGTAAGCAGTGAGTTGGGTATTAGGTGGTTTTGTGCTAATGGCTAAGATGCAGAGCTCGGAGATTGAAGTTGAAAAGTTCAGCGGTAAATTCAACTTTGAGATCTGGAAGCTCAAGATGCAAGATTTACTGGTGCAACAAGTGTTGCAAAAAGCATTGGTGGGCAAGACAAAGAAACCAACAACTATGACAAATGAGGAATGGGAATATCTGGATGCAAAAGCTCTTAGTACCATTCGTTTATGTCTGGCAGATGATGTTTTGTTTAATATCATAGGAGAGGATACAACATCAGGCTTATGGAGCAAGATGGGAAGTCTATATATGACGAAGTCCTTGACGAGCATGATCTACTTGAAGAGACAGTTGTACAGTTTGCGGATGAAAGAAGGTACAAAAATTGTTGACCATTTAAATACCTTTAATACCCTTATAGTTCAATTGACTAGTATGGAAGTTAAATTTGAAGATGAATATAAGGCTATTACACTATTGTGTTCATTTCCTAAGTCTTGGGATAATCTAGTCGCCTCTATTAGATTTAGCTCAACAAATGTTTTAGATTATGACTCTGTTGTGGGAGCTTTCTTGGCCGAGGAGATGAGGAGAAAATCTGGTCAAGAAACCTCAAGTTCAGAGGAGATGTTGGTCAGAGGTCGAACTAAAGAGAAAAATCAGAGAATTTCTTATCAATCTACGTCAAGATGCAGAAAGGGTAAAGAAAAATGTTGGTACTGTGGAAAAACAGGACATCTCAAGAAAGATTGTTGGAAAAGAAAGGAATCTGATGAAAACTCTATGAAGGAAGAAAATTTGGCTGTAACAAATTCAGGTATGACTGATTAAGTTTTGTCCATTTCTAGTAATTTACAATATCAAGAAGAATGGAACTTAGATTCAGGTGCCTCCCACCACATGTTCTCACATAGAAACTGGTTCATTTCTTACCAATGTGTTGATGAGGGTGTAGTGTTTATAGGAAATGGTATTCCCTGTAAAACTGTTGGGGTTGGTAGCATTAGAATAGGGATGTTCGATGGTATTGTTAGGGAATTAACAGATGTTATATATGTACCTGATATTAAATCAAATTTTATTTTAGTAGGAGTGTTGGATTCTTGTGGGTATAAGTATACAATTCAATGTGGAGCACTCACATTGTGAAAGGTAGTTTAGTAGTGATGAAGGAAACAAAGGTTGATAAACTTTATAATATGGAAGGGAGTACTGAAGTGGTATATGAAGTGACAAATGTGTCTTCTTGTTTATGGAAGAATCATCAAGGTCATAAGGGCAAGAAAGAATTGCAGGTACTGGTAAGCGGTAAATAATTTCCAGACTTAAAATATTTTCTTTTGAATTCCTCCTTGTTTTATATCTCTGCAAGTTATGATGGTGGTATAAAGGGATGTTGTGTGTGGCATCCTACTTCTCACAAGGTCATCATTGACAGAGATATAGTATGTATGGAACAACCAAAAGGGTTGATCCAAGATCGTAATGGTAGATTTGTTTGCATTCTAGATAATTCATTGTATGGCCTATTGGTACCCAAGAAAATATACAAGATGTTTGAATCCTTCATAGTGAGTCAAAATTTTTCGAAGGGTAGGAATGACTATACAGTTTATATTACATTCAAATTCTTGATGTTATTTGTTGATTATATGATCGATGCAAGACAAAGCGTGGATACAATCAGTACGAAAATGACTCAGGTGGGCACGACAAATCAGATGAGGGATCAAGGAGCATCAAAACAAATAATGGGCATACAAGTGCACAGATATGGTAATGGTAAGATGTGGTTGGAGTTCAGTATGAACATTGTAAAACCAATTTTTATCCCTGTTGCTTTCCATTATAAGTTTTCTTCAAGCATAGGTCATGTTTCTAAAGAAGAAAAGGTTATGTCTCATGTAAGTTTAGTAGGAGGTATGTTGTATGTGATGAAATGGTTAAGACCAGATGTTTCACATGCTAATGATGTTGTCATATACGTGACGGATTTATGTGCTGTAGTGAAATGGGTGCTTCAACATTTGAGAAGCACAAATGTCACCTATAATGGTTACAATGAGATAGCCTGTGATAGTTGTAATGTATATTTTACAAGTGTCTTGGATAGAAGGAGATATATCAATAAATATGTCTCAAAACATAGTTTTGGAAGACATGTTGGAGGTGGAGTGACCCCTCAGTAAATCCAAACTCGTGCAAGTCACATAGGCGAGATCATGAAACCAATTTTATTAGAGAAGTTGCAGTGGTGCTTGACTTCTCTTGGCTTGCAGCATAGGTGATGAATAAATTGGACAATGATATTTAGGTAAATTGTTGTCAAGGTGGAGATTGTTGGATAATGCCAATCAATTTACACTCATTTTTATATATTGGGTAGATTTTTTGGCCCCTATTATTCTGTAATTAGTTGGATCAAATCAATCAGATTTAGAATAGGGATAGAGGCACATTAAATGTAATCATTTTCTTGTAATTGAGTGAAGAGTGTTATATATCTATGTAATCTTGTTAAGGCAGAGTGTGAGATGTGAGAGTTCTTGAGAGGCATGAGCGTGAGTGGTGTGGCTTATGTATTGTCTCCCTTGCATAATATTAACCGAATATCATTGTCCTGTGGATGTTTCCCTATTTAGGGTTTTACCACGTAAAAATGTTGCGTCAATGTCTGTGTTTTCTTATTTTCTTGTATCTTTTTCTATATTTACTTCTGTTGTAATAAAACAAATATATCGTTGAAGGTATGTCTGATTGCACAGTAGATTTTGATTTATATGAACATTTCATAAATGGTAAACATTTTCATGTAATATTCTCATGGGGTGGCATAAGAGAAAAGATAATCTTAGAGTTAGTACACAATGATGCATGTGGACATGTGTCTATTCCATCATTAGGTAAATATGTGTACTATGTTTCATTCATCAATGATTTATCGAGGAACACATGGATTTGTTTCGTCTAAAATAAATTTCAGGTCTTTTGTAAATTTAAATAGTTTAAGGCTCTTGTGGAGAATCAGTCAAAGAAGAAAATAAAGGTGTCGAGAATAAATGATGGTGGAGAGATCTGTGGGAAGAAATTCGAAGAATTGTGTAAATAGTGTGGAATAAAAAGGAAAATCACTACTCCATACACACCTCAAGAGAATGGGGTTGCAAAAAGGATGAATAGGAAGTTTATGGAAAAATCAAAGAGCATGCTCAATGGTGCCAGTTTAGGATAGGAATTCTAGGTAGAGGTAGTGGATACTACATGTTACGTGTTAAATTGATCACCCGCATCAATGTTGGTTGAAAAAAATCCCCATGAGGCATGGAATGGTAAAAAATCCTGATGTAAACATCTTAGAGTTTTTGGTTGTAATTCTCATGTACACATTCCAAAGGAAAATAGGAGTAAGATAGATAATAAAGCTAAAAAGTGCATCTGTATTGGTTTTGAAGATGGTATAAAACGTTATAATATTTGGAACCTAGTAACTAAGAAGAGTGTTTACAGTTGGGATGTTTTCTTTAGACAGGTTAAAAAAATTTCCGAATAGGAATTCCTACCTAGTACCAATGGAAAAAGAACCAAAGATAATAGAGTTTTAGTTGGAGGATGAAGAATCTCACTCAATATAAGAAAATGAATTAGAAGCAAAAGAACCACATAATATAGTATTGACGATATTGGCTCAAGAAATAAGGGAAATAGAAAGGTATACTCCACCTTTTTTTTTAGTTTTTCTTTATCTATTACTAATGATGATCCAAAAATTGTTAGGGAGGCAGTGGATTCATAGGATGGTAAACTCTAAAATAAGTCCATGGTTGAAGAAATGGCATCCTTGGATAAGAATGAGGCTTGGGATCTAGTTTCCCATTGGGGATTTTTAAGAAAAAGATGAATGCAAAAGGTAAAGAGGAGAAGTATAAATCTCACCTAGTAGAAAATGCATATTCTGAGGTAGAGGGAATTGTTTTTGGTGAATTTTTTTTCTCCTACTACTATATTAACTTCTATTACATTTATTTCCTCTCTTGTTGCTTCTTTTGATATTGAAGTAGAGTAGATGGATGTAAAGACAACATTCCTACATGGGGATCTTGAAGAAGAAATCTACAAGACACAACCAAAAGGTTTTGCATTGAAGGGGGAAGAAGAGCTAGTTTTCAAGATGAAAAACTCCTTTTATGGGTTAAAACAATATCCAAGGGTCTGGTATCAAAGATTTCATACTTATATATTGGGACTTGGTTTCTCAAGGAGGAAACATGACCAGTGTGTGTATTTCAAGTTTTTTGGTGATCATTTTGTTTATGTGGTCTTGTATTTTGTTGATTGGAAACAACAACGAAATAATCAAGGATGTCAAAACTCATTGTCCTCTAAATTTTATGATGCAGGAGAATCGCCAGCAAAGAAAGAGTGGAGGATAGCTAAGCGCACTATCACACATTTTGAAGCAATAATTTTGAATTTAAGGAGGTGTATCACGCAAACATCTGAAAAGATTGAAATTTAAGAACTTCTTTAATATTTAAGAGTTGGACGATTATGTGAGATCGTTGGAGGATGTATTTTATTTTAATGAAGCTACTTGCAGTACAGATTCGATGTGTTTGATCTTATCTGTGTGTCATAAAAAATTACTGTAATAAATCCTAAGTAGTTGATGCTTTTATTTTCGATAGGATAAAACTAAGGTATCTTGGAGGGAAAGATCAACGAGCTCATGTTGTATAAATAAATGTATTGTTTCCCAAATGAAGTTGTTGATGGTTATTGCTAGATTTCAGTTGAGAGCCGCTAAAAGTTGTAGAGTTATTGAAGAGAATTGTATGAATCCATGTATATAACAATTGGATGAATATAACGGAGCAGTATTATTCCAAGTGTTGGTGTTGTCATGTCTATCTAAATGAATGAATGGTAGGATTTCTGTTAATTTCAATTCTCTGTTATTTCTTGTTCTTATGTTATGAATGCATTTACATGGTTGAATGTATGAAATTGTGAGGATTTAGATAAGTTTCAATTGTTTCTCTTCTATGAGCAAGTGCAAGGTGTGCATAGTGTCTGCAAGGTGTGTGTTGACATAGTTTGTTTTGAATCAGAAGCTCAGAATAGACAATGTGAAACTTATGTATGCAAGGAGTTCATAAGTTTTTGCAAGGTGTGCGTCGACAGAGTCTGTTTGACTCAGAAGTTCAACAGAGATAGTTGAAAGTGTGTGTAGGAGGAAACATGCTCAGATTCATATCATTTAGAAAGAACAATTGAGCCTTTGAGAATTGTTGCAAGGAGTGCACAGTTTCCCTTCACAAGTCAAGATGAAGGAATTTTGTCGCAAGGAGTGTGCAAGGTCGACATTTGGCTAAGTATCGAAGGAGTCATTATGAGAGGTCAGAGTGGTGAAGAGGAACAAGTCCAAGAGAGATATCTTGGAGCTTTGTATGCAGAGAGTGCATATTGTTCGCGAGGAGTGCATGATATAGCCTTTTGACTCAGAACCTCGGGAGGAATAGCGTAAGTTTGTTTTCAAAGGGGTGCAAGGAACTATCGCAAGGTGTGGTAGTCATCCACAAGAATATAAGCTATGGAAGTAAACCTATTGCAGGGCATGCTCAGGATAATTTTCGACTAAGTGTTGACGAGAAATTCTCTAAGGAGAAAAAGGAGTGGAAGAAAAACAAGTTCATGAGGGAGAGCGATGAAAATTATTCTATAGGGAGGAGCCCTTGAATATTACCCAAGTTAATGAGAAATATCAATACAGGTGGGAGAGAGATCGTTCTAGACAATCATATCTGGGAGAGTTGCACAAAGTTTAGTCGTGAAGCATTTTGGCACTTCATGGTTCATAACGTTTTGAGGTATTGTGAGAAGTGGGATCGTCGAAATCGCGAAGGTGTGAAGCGAATCCTAGTTGTTCGCTATGAGGAGATACGCGACAGAGGATTAAGGAGTTCAAGAGATAGAGTTTGGAGGAATTGTGTGGAGTTTCAAAGTTGGCGTCGAGTGAGCGAGAATAATATTCGTGAAGTTGCGAAGACCAGAGTATAGTTGGACCATTAGATCCAGGAGGACACATGGTAGAGATCTGTGCATTTCGGTGGAAGGTGTTTCAGAAGGAAACAAGTGTGGAGGTTGTGATACCACCGAAGTCAAAGTTATGAAGGGAGTTTACCCACAGTTACAACCCGTCATCACATTTGAGGGGGAGTCTGGCATGGGAGCTAGCACTCGCATTTTGGTGTTACCAAGTTGCCAAAAACCGGTTGTGTGGGTAGTTTGAACCTGTAGGTAACATCAAAGGGACCTGTGTTTTATTTGTTTCAGGGTCTATTGGAGACCTGAATAGCTAATTCGGCTCTAGGTGTTTGAATATACTTGACCGAGAGGCCGGAGAATCCCCAGGAGGGAAGGGGGGCTGCATCAAGTGGTATCAGAGCATGATTGTATTTTTAGGTAGTATAGAGTAGACAAAGAAAGTGGTATGATACCATCAAGTGGTGTCAGAGAAGACCTTTTCTTGCAGATAGCAAGAAAAGGATAGAGGATACAAAGGAGGTAGTCTGATAGCATCATTGGTATCAGATACATCAACATAATTCCTCCTAGGGGACATGCAGAGCCACCTGTATCAAATTGAGCTATGGAAAGGGATATGTGAAAACTTCATGCAAGGCTGGATACCATGGAAACGATGCAAAGGAGAGCACATGATGTTGGAGACTTCAGTGATGCAGAGAACAAAGAAGTAGAAATTGAAGAAGGTGTAGTAGAGGATGCTACAGAAGAACGCTTGCTTAAAGGGGTCGTCAAATTGGGAGCTAGAGCGAAGATACACATCCCAATGTATGAAGGCAACTTAGATGTTGAAGAGTTGTTGGATTGGATGAGATCCATGGACAAGTATTTCGACTATGAAGAGGTCGATGAGGAGAAAAAGGTGAAACATGTTGTCACCAAATTAAAAGGATATGAAACACTGTGGTGGGATGAACTACAAGCTGACAAAAGAAGCAAAGGTAAGAAAAAAATCAAGAGTTGGGATAGAATGGTAACCAAGTTGAAGGATAAATTCATACCCAAGGATTACCAGATAAATTTGTTTAGGAAGTTGCAGAACCTGAAACAGAAATGAATGACAATGAAAGAATACACAGAGGAGTTCTTCAAACTGAACATCGGGAATGGATAGAGATAAAAAGATGATGAAAAAGTTTCCATATATATAAACGTCCTGAGATATGAAATCCAGGATGAAATCAATAGGATGATAGTGAGTACAGTGGAGGACGCTTATCAGATTGCGTTGAAAGAAGAGGAGAAGTTGGCTAGAAAGTAGAGTCAACAAAGAAAAGGAAGAAGTCAAAACAAAGGCAAAGGAATTGCCCATGATAAGGCGCAAAAGCCCAAATGTGAGACAGAGAAACCACATGGTCAAGCAGAAAGAGGAGGAAGTTATCGAGGGAGACATAATAATGGAAGAAACTCTTTTTCTTGAGGAAGAGGAAGAGGAAAAGGAGGAGAGGTGAAGTGTTATGCCTATGGAAACACTGGACACATGTCTCGGGAATGCCCCGAGAGAAATAAGCAAGGAGGAGGTGAAGCTTACATTTCAGAAGTGCAGAAGCAAAATTTTAAAGTAGAAGGTGCAGAATATGGAATATCTTTGATGATGAAGAAGGTTCTCTTGAAGCGAGAGCCAGAGGAATAGTTTGTTCAGGACTACTTGCAAGACTAAGGATAGAGTTTGAAAGGTGATAACTGACAGTGGGAGAACTGATAATTTAGTATCCATAGAGATGGTGGAGAAATTGGAGCTGGAGACAACTGCACATATGACACCGTATAAAGTCTCATTGTTGCAGAAAGGTCATTACGTAACGATAACTAAACAATGCCTAGTTGAATTGAAAATAGGAGGATATAGAGATGAGATTTTGTGTGACGTGATTCTCATGGATGTATGTCATGTTTTATTGGGGAGACCATTGAAGTATGACAGGAATTTCATTCATGATGGGAGAAAAAATACTTATACTTTCGAGAAGAATGGTAGGACACACATGTTACTTCCAATAGAGGAGAAGAATGTAAAGGATGAAGCCAACATAAGTATACTTCTCATGAGTGGGAAGGAACTCATGATTGAATTAAAGAAGGAAAAGGAGATGCATTTTGTTGTAGTGAGGAAGCCAAGAGTTATCCTTACAAGTACTTCTATGGAGGATCTTCCTAAAGAAATTCAAGATCTATTAGAGAATTTTGCTGACATAGTAGTGGATGAGTTGCCCAACTCATTGCCACCCATTAGGAGTATCAACCATCACATTGATCTAATACCAGGAGCGAGTCTGCTGAAAAAAACAGTGTACATGTTGACACCTCAAGAGAATGAGGAGGTAAACTCACAAGTCCAGGATTTGATGGACAAAGGGTTAGTCAGAGAAAGATTGAGTCCATGGGAAATACCAACTATGTTAATCCTGAAGAAGGATGGAGGATGGAGAATGTGTACAGATTGAAGAGCCATATACAACATCACCATGAGGTACAAATTTCCCTTACCAAGGATGGATCACTTAATGGATTTCTTAAGTGGAGAGAATTATTTTTCAAAGATAGATCTGAAGAGTGGATATCATCAGATAAGAATGAGAGAAGGTGATGAGTGGAAAAAATCCTTCAAAACAAATAAGGGGTTGTATGAATGGATTGTTATGTCGTTTGGCTTAACAAATGCGCCAAGTACTTTTATGAGATTGATGAATGAGGTATTAAAATAATTCATTAGTAAATTTTTGATTGTATATCTGGATGATATACTAGTCTCCAGTAAATATGAACAAGAGCATTTGAGGCACCTGACATTGGTGATGAGGAGATTGCAGCGGGAGAAGTTGTTGATAAATTTAAGGAAGTCCTCTTTTATGAAGAAAAAAATCATTTATCTGGGTTTTTTTTATCTCTTCAAATGTACTAAAGATGGATCCAGATAAACTGAAAGAAATCAAATAATGGACATCTCCAAGAAGCGTATTTGAGGTGAGAAGCTTCCATGGATTAGAAAGTTTCTACCAGAAGTTCGTAAGAAATTTCATTGAAATTTGTACACCGATGATGGATACTGTGAAGAAGAGACACAAGTATTTTCAGTGGAAAAAACAAGTCGAGAAAAGATTCAATATATTGAAGGAGAAGATAACAAAACAATCGATTATGGTCCTGCCATATTTTGAGAAGACATTTCAAGTTCGATGCGATGCGAGTGGATTTGCAATTGGAGCAGTGTTAAGCCAAGATAATAGTCTTGTTGCATATTTCATTGAGAAACTGAATGACAGAAAGAAAAAGTACTCCACATATGATAAAGAGTTCTATGCTATAATTCAAGCCTTGAAGAAATGGAGGCACTATCTTGTTCCAAAAGAGTTTGTTTTGTATAGCGATAACCATGCTTTACAATTCATAACCAGATGGGAGAAGTTAAACCAAAGACATGCTAAGTGGATAGAGTTTATGAAAAATTTCACTTTTGTCATTAAACATATTTCTGGTAATGCTAACAAAGTTGTTGATGCATTAAGTAGGAGATGTCTGACTCTGCGGGAATTTCAAGTTAAAACCTTGGGGTTTGAACACCTTAGGGAGATGTATTGTGACGATCCATATTTTAAAGAAGTATATGAAGCATGTGTGAATCCTGTGCTCAGATACATAAGTGATTGGTTAGGAATTATTTCAAAGAGATTCTGGGGTTAAGATTCCCATATATTTAATACATAAATACAAGCCTAATGACCACAAGAACATTAGATTCAAATCCAATTCTTATTGCATGATAATGGATTTACTTACTTGTTCCATAAGAAACAAATATGGACATGCTATGATCCAAGTATCTAGAAGGCAACCAGCTCCGAGAAAATGAGTGACAAATCCTATTATAGAAGGCATTGTTAGTACAATATGTGGGATGTAGTCAAATTGGTAGCCTCCCACATGCGTCCTAATGGTGTCTCCTAGTACATGCAAAGGATAAGAGTAGAATAGTAACTATTGAACATCTTACCTATTTGAGAGATGAATTATAAGAATGAAATGACCTTTATGAATTATTAGTAATGGATTTTGATCATTTCGCAAAACACTTGATAAGTATAAATGAATGATTTTTGGTCATTGTTAAATGATTTATTCTATGATGGTTGAAGAAGAACACAAGTATTTATATTTAATGCATAAGGTTGAGATGATCATGTTGTAATCTTTGTGTTCATTGAATTATGACGCTTTAATCATATAAATAGCTTAGAGTTTTCTATAATGACTACTTAGTGAGATGATCTTTTGATCACCATTAAATATCAAACAATGTTCTCGAAAACTAAAATTCTTAACAAAACTTGTACTTTGAAATTATTTGGATTGGATTTTGTTTTTTAGACAAGAACTCAAGATATATCATGTGTGCTTTTCTAATCTCCAACAAAAATATTATTTTCAAATAAGAATCTTTGAGTTGATTAAGATAAATTTAATTTTTATTTTTTATTTTTAAACATGAGCCAATAACTCCTATAGATATACATGACTCTAGTACCACAAGGAATGAATCAAAATTAGGCCTCTAGAAACATGTGCTATTAAAATTTGTTCATTTTATATTTTAATATTTTATAAATACTTTAATAAACTTCATTGAATTTGTATTAAATTATACATTAAATAATAATGTAGGGACATAGATGCATAATTTCTCAAAAGACATTTCATGTTACTAAAGCATAGCTTAAGAGTGAGGATGCAAATTCAATGTTGCACAATTATCCAATTGGAGTGGACTTTTATAAAATAAAATTATTTAATTGCATTATCTTACCATGCCAGTGGATTGGCAAATAGTTTGAGATGTAGAGAGAAGGTTCACCAACTAGACAATGAAAATATGATATGGATGTGAACCTATATATATATATATATATATATATATATATATATATATATATATATATATATTAATTAGTTCATATGTTTATAAAACACTGTATTATTATTGAAGCATTAGATTTTCAAAAGTATATCTAGCTATTCTACTTTTATACTTGTGTAGGTAGTGCATGCACATCAAAAACCTTGTTATAGTTGATTATGATCACAATTATAAGTATTTAATATTTTATAAATACATTAATAAACTTCATTTAATTTGTATAATATATTAAATTATACATTAGATGATAATGTAGGGATGTAGATGCATAATTACTATATCTCAAAAGGCATTCCATGTTGCTAAAACTGAGTTTAAGAGTGAGGATCCAAATTCAATGTTGCACAATTACCCAATTAAAGTGAATATTTATAAAATAAAATTCTTCAATTGCATTATCCGTACTATGCTATTGAATTATCCCTATTATGCTATTGCCTATTTTGAGTAAGGAGGAGCAAATGGTTTGGAATGTAGACAAAAGGTTCATCATTTGGACAAAAAAAAAGAAGATGATATTGGATGTGAACCAATAAATATATATACACATATGTATAAGAGATGATATGTTTATAAAACATTATATTAATATGTAAAGCATTCTATTTCAAAAGTGTATCTAGCTATCATACTTTTATGATTGTGTAGTTACTGCATGCACATCACAAACTGTGTTATAGTTCATTATGATCACAATTATAGGTAAAAGCCTATTTATATTGTCATGCATTACATGTTCTTGTTATTTTACTGTTAACAACATTGTTTGGAAAATTAATTAAAGAAAAAAAGTCACAACTTCTTATCTTAAATATAATGATTTTTCAGAAGAAAAACATCATATCATATGATGTAACTACACATTTCAGATAGTGAAGTAATCAAAAGGTAAACTAAACTAAAATAAGAAGATTTTTAGAGGTTTGAATCCCAAGCTTGTGTGCCCATTTATTTATTGTACATCATATCATATGATGTAACTACACATTTCACTGATATGATGTAACTACACATTTCAGACAGTGAAGTAATCAAAAGGTAAACTAAACTAAAATAAGATTTTCAGAGGTTTGAATCCCAAGCTCGTGTGCCCATTTATTTATTGCAGGATAATACACAGTTGAAAATGATAAACAACAACATAATAATATTAAGAACGCAGCCCATTTATTTATCTATTTATTGTAGGAGAACACACATTTCAGAAAGATAAACAACAACATAATAATATCAAGAACGCTGGATACAGCAGCGATATAATAATATCAAGAACGTGGGATACACTTAACCATCCTTCGAGAAGTCTGTCGGTGAAGGGATAACCTTGCCCGCCTCTTACTTTAAGTGAGTGAAAGACTTCGTGTAAAGGCTGAAGGAAATGACATATCTCAAGAATGCTCTATAACTACTATAAGCGAGACTTCGTCTAAGTAAAGGCAACGTAAGGCAGACAACGACATAGTTACTGTTGGCTATTCCCTCCCTCTCCAGGTAACCAAGCAGGGCTTTGGGGAAGAAATATAGGTGAGTTAGTTAAGGCTTATTCCCCTCTCTAGGTAAAGATCTTATATCATTAGAGAGAAAGAGAAAACATAATTCCATAGCATCTGCGAAGTATATCTTTACGAAGTGTTGCTTCCTTATATATATATATATAGACTCATCTCTTTTCAGGAACTAGGGAGAGAGAATAAGGCCAAGGCCAAGGAAATATAGAATCTGTAGTAGTGGTAAGTGCCAAGGAAAGATAGAATCCAACCGTAGTTTAAGTGTCGAAAGCGCCCTCCTGACCCTGGGCTCATGCTTTATGGATATAAAAGCAAGCAGTGGGGGCACCACCAAGAGTAACGGTTGAACCCGTATCACCACCACCCCATTAGATATAGGAATAAAGCAAGCAGTAGTTATTGACCCGGAGCCAGCACCATCTATTTCATATCTATACCCAGTTAATGTGCCAGCTTCGATGCCAGTGCCAGTTAAAGATTTAGTTTGAGATTTTGTAAGTGCCCTCTAGTGTGTGCCCCTCTATGGTGTACCTATGTGAGTCAAGCCAACGTATATCCTATCTATAAACCATTCGAGGGTGACATACAACGCATCTAATCCATATATGTGGTGGCTCGTTCTCCTTCATGTGGTAGTTCGTGGTTAGGAAGTTATCTATCTATTATGTAGTTCCCCATCACTAGGTGGGTTTCCATCGCTAGGTGGTTCTCCACGTGGTTCTCTTCTAGTCGGTTAACCATAAGGTGGTTGTTGTTCACCATAGGGGGCTACTGTTCACCATAAGGTGGTCGTTCCCCATGCGATGGTTCACTAGGTGGTGGTTCGTGTCCCCCATGCACTGATTCGTTCATACCATGTGGTGGATAAGTTGGACCAACTGCATAAACAACTGGATCTATTAATGCTGCTTTAATAGAATCTACTACATAACTAACTGACTCAAATTCATAATCGATAAAATCAAACTCAGGAACTACTGAATCAACTGTTCAATCTACTTCCCTCTTATCAAAGTCATAGTGTTCACAACACCAGTTTACCAATTCAGGGAATTGGTTGATCCTTTCTTTTTTTATTGATTGCCTACATCGACAGAAAGGGGCGGGACAATGGACAACAGACAACGTCGGTCGAGAGGGGTGGTCCAACAGGGACGGACGAATCACAACTTGAACATTGGTAGCCTTACCGATCAATACAGAACACAGGGTTCCTACCTCACATAGCAGACTCACACATTTAAGAGTACGCAGAGAAGATACACATGTAGAGCTACACATATAGTACTCAGAGAAGATACACATACAACTACTCACCGAAATACTCCTACAGCTACTCACAGGGAGGGGCCTACTCACAAGGGCTACAGGTCACAGGGACTAATCGAAGGGGACTATTCGAAGGGGACTATTCACAGGGAGAGGGAGGGGCCTAATCCAATGGGACTAATCCATAGGGAGGGGACTACTCAATGGGGCCTAATCGTACAGATACACGTGGAGCTACACATAATGCCTACACATAGAGCTACTCACAGAGCTACACATAGAGCACCTCACATAGCCAATCATAGCCAGTTGTCTTCCTGGGATGACCATGACCAAGTCAAGCTGGAGTTACTGTAACAACTATTGGGACGTGAGCTGTTACTTCTCTCTGGGGGTATCCTTTGAACGGATATGGCATTAATTGAACAAAACGTATATATTTCATGTATTGAACAGAACGTATAGAGTAGAGAGGTATCAATAGGTATCGATAGAGAGATGTGGAGAGTATCGGTAGAGCTATAGGACCTTCCTCCGACTCTTTGTAGAGGGTCGAGGGTAGAGGTACAGGTATCTATCTGTGGGCCATCAATCTCATAAATAAATATCATCTCTCCAGCCCAACCCAGAAATGACTGATCTCCTATGACCTGCTGGCTACGATCAATTGGGTATAGGCAATGAAACCTGGCTACTAGTGACTCTCGAAAAGTACTCTCAAAGAGTACCCCTGGCTTCGGCAATGTCGGGTGCTGCTTGTGGGATTCAGCTGTATGTATGTATCCTTAAATGTGATGCAGGTAGGAACCAGTGTGCAGTGCCGTTGAGTACAGTGTTGTACCGTGTGCTGTACCATAGAGTGTCGGGTTTGCACAACAATACATATTAACCACTAAAATTATCCAAGCCGTTAACTGCACAAGCAATGAATCTTATTAGATACTTAATTATCCAAAATAAGCTCAACAACTTATAGCGTGCTTGCTTAATTCCCTCCTTTCATAATTCTATTTTAAATGAAAGGTAACCTACCAGATTAATTATTCCAGCCAGCCAACTCTCTAATAAATACCAATCAGCTAGGCAAGCCATGAAGTAAGCCAGCAGCCGCCCTTTCCTTGTCGCCCGCAATAAATCAATCAAGAAGCGGCGAGGATACTAAACCAAAAAGGAATCGAAGCAATCCTGCCTCTCCTAGGTCAACTTCCAGAAATGGCCATGTTAAGTAAGAATAAAATATACTTTAAGTGCCCCGGATAAGAATGATGCCTAGCCCCCCTAGAAGATGAGATTTTATTAGGCGAAAACCTCACCCTCGTACCTCAGGAGAGCGCCTTCGGTCCATGAATGATAAGTTTTTTTTCGTTCTGGACCAAGCGAAAATATTGCCCGCTCCGAACCAGGTAGTCCATCCACGGTTCAATCAGTCTAATTTGTTGGTAACTTGGGATACATCTCATTTCTCTCTCTGGTCTGTTGATAACATGGGGACCTTCTCTCTTCTCTCGTGTATGGTGTTGGCAACAGGGTGTGTGTATTGGGGATGTGAGCCAGCAGTCGGCCAGCAAGCAATCACTAAGAAGTGCAGTGTCTTTCTTTTGGGGAATTTCTAAGGATTACCTACCTCACGCCGGGGATCTCCTCTGTCCCTTCTTTCTGGCCAGCCTCATCATCACAGACTAATCAGTCCCTCTGACCGCTCCTTTCGGCCAGCCTCATCGTCAGACTAATCAGTTCTCGATCCAATCCGTTGGGAATGAACTATTGGGCACAAACTATAGTTTCGATGAGTATAGGTTCAAGCAATGAGACTGGAACAAGCTACACAGACAAGCACTGACTAGCTGCATCGACCAGAGTTCTTCCTGCATCGACAAGAGATTCATTTTATATTTTAATATTTTATAAATACTTTAATAAATTTCATTGAATTTGTATTAAATTATACATTAAATGATAATAGAGGGACATAGATGTATAATTATTATATATATATAAAAAAAAATTCATGTTGCTAAAGCAGAGCTTAAGAGTGAGATGGAAATTCAATGCTGCACAATTATCTAAAATTGGAGTGGACTTTTATAAAATAAAATTCTTCAATTGCATTATCTTACCATGTCATTGCCTATTTTAAGATCTTACCATGTCATTGCCTATTTTGAGTGAGGATGAGCAAATGGTTTGGGATGTAGAGAAAAGGTTCATCAATTAGACAATGAAAAGATTATATGGATATGAACCAATAGATATATATACTAGTTCATATGTTTATAAAAACTATATTAATATTGAAGTATTAGATTTTCAAAAGTATAACAACTTGTTACTTTAATGTTAACAAATGTTAACAACATTGTTAGGAAGAACTAACTGTTTTTTTGTTTGGAAGAAATAATTAAAAAAAAAGTCACAGTTTCTTATCAATTATTTCTTCAAAATAAAAGCACTTAAATATAATGATTTTCCAGAAAAAACTATCACATGGTATCATATCATATAATGTAGCTACACATTGCAGACAGTAATTCAACAAAAATGGGATTATCATATCATATGATGTAGCTACACATTGCAGACAGTGAAGTGATCAAAAGGTAAACTCAACTAAAATAGGATTTTCAGAGGTTTGAATCCCAAGCTCGTGTGCCCATTTATTTATTAGTTGCAAGAGAACACACAGTTCACAATGATAAACAACAACATAATAATATCAAGAACGCGGTATACAGCAGCGATAGTGGCCCTTTAATGGACCGCAGTAGCCATCCTTCGGACACTTGGCACAAGTCTTTACGTAAGTACAAGGAGGATAATGTTTAATGCCATCTTGAGCTGCCACTACATTGAACAGGAAGGAGAGTAGAAGCAGGCACAAAACTGTGAGCAGCCTGCCCATCTTCGCCTGTCTTCGGCCCATTTTTCAACGCCCGCTAAAAACACAACTATATCAACAACGTCTGCGGGTGTGAGTTGGGATATCCAAGGCTGACTATTTATAGGAGAGTTGGGATATCCACGCAAACGGCAATATTGCTTTCTGTTTGTTATTCCACTGATTCATTTGCAACAAATCGGAGAACTTTATGCGATTTTTTAGCCCTTTTCCGAACGCAACGCAAAGATCGTTAAAGTCTATTCGATAACAGGTAAAGTGATTGATTTGTTTTGAACAATTTTTTTTCAATTTAAATTTACTCAAATGACACACAGCATTCCTTTACCCAATACCCAAGTTGTGCCTTTAGACAAGTTGTACACTATACCTGATATCCGTGGAAAATGTCGAAACAGATGTTGTCAATGTGATAATATGAGAAGATAGTTTTTAAGAAAAGATGCTAAGAGGAATTTATTTCGCTGACGATCGATCTGAATGAAATCAATTATAATCTCTTTAATTATATTGTTTTATTGTTTTAGAAATTGAATCAACCTTTCCCTCCTTAATTCCAAATAAAAAAAAAAAAAATTGTCCTTTCTTTGAATTAAGGTTTCTTTATAACAGTAGCATTTCAATGATTGATGATTACAATATTCATAAGAATTGTGTTGTATCCATATTACTCGCAGTTAATTCTGTGAGGCTAATGCAAGCTGCTCAACTGAGTACAATAATAAGTTTAATTTAATTGTTTATGTAAAATGTTATATACCAGTTATGAAGAACAAAATAATGCATTTATAAATTTATTTTCATGTTATAGGGAAGTCACATGGAACATATGGATGACTAGATAAGTATTTGCTTTTACTTCCATGCCTTCCGAAGTTTTACTTTAATTTTTTTTCTTTCTTTAAATTACTTTAATTTTTTTCTTTCTTTAAATTACTTTATGAAGGTAAGTGTTGTAAGTGGTTAAATATTTATCACTTGAATGTAATTCATTATTATCATATTCTCGTTTCAAAAGACTTGAGTTAGGTTATAGGTTGCATCTTTATATAAATTAGGTATATATATTTATTATTGCTATGTTTGTGCATTTATTGCAAGAAGGTATTTCATGGAATATATTTGATTTGGTATATATGTTTACAAATGCATTGTCCACAAATATATGTGATGTAATGTAAAACATAGTGAATGCTCTTTTGAATTTTGTATGTGTTGTTTGTTTTGATTAATAACTATAGTGGTTAATTGGTGAACTTGTTTCTAATGGTTGGTAAGTCTCAAATAATGTCTCTAAATAACAAATTAAATATATTTATTATTGCATAATGGTGGATAGATTTACTTTGTTATACTCGTAATAATCAACAATAGTTGCATTCCATGACACGACATCTAGTTTAGGAAAAACTAGATTACAACAATTATATTACACTCATCACTTCACTTTATTATTTAAATAATTTCTCCTTTGCACCCACTTTGACTACTTTGACCTTTTGGGGTTTGTAGATGACTCATGAGGGTTCTCCAACTTCACATGGCCATAACTCTCTAACCGTGAGGACTTATGTGACATTCCACATACCACCGGAAATGGCATGACATGTACTATCCATCTAGAATAGTATATTCTTCAAATACATTAAAACTCATACCATTATACATCAAACAAACTTGGGTCCATTATCCAAACCTTTGTGCTACCGAAATTTTCTACCGAACTTTCTTCAAGGGTTGACATCGATGACAACCAACCCAAATAATCAACACACTTATCTTCAATGATTATTTAGATGGAATTTGTGATGGAGATACTTCACTACCAAACCTACAAAAGATAAATATATTTCCGTATGGATGATTAAAGATAATAAATCCTATACCTGATTGATTCTTTTGTAAGTGAAAAGGTGAGTTAGCACATCAAATCTATCAAATATTCTTTGGTTTCTATGAATAATTTGAAAGATTTGTATGATTCACATTTAGAACTTGAGCAAATTAAATTTCAATCGAAGCTCTTCAACCTAGAGTTTAAGGATAATGATCCCATGGATTTAGCGTCAAAAAATAAATCCATAGTGCATGACGTTGATGCTTCTAGTATGGGGATACACATTTCTCTCATGGACTTCATGAAGGCCCTATATGCCACACATTATCCCTATCTTGAATGAATTCAAGCTAATGGACAATTGGAGTCCCTTGATTTTGATTCTTCGGAGGAGAAAATTGTAGAATGTGAGATAGATTTCAGGAACAAGACAAATCAACCCACTAGAGAGACTATGTTCCTTTCGCAAAAATGATAGAATCAATTGCGTTATTCTTCTAGAGGATAAGGCAGTAAGAGAGGACATGGAAAGAATAATTTAAATGTTATGGGGGTAGGTATAATTAGGGTGATATATTTTATCTCCATTATGTTTGTTGTGGAAAGAATGGACTTGATGTAAACACATGTAGGATCCCATGGGAAAAAATCAAAGAAGAGAATGAAAAGGTAATTCTCCTAAATCCACTCATTTTTCTATTTCTCATTGTAATATTGGCATAAACTAGGACTTGTTCAAAACTTCATTTGCTTCTTGGAGAGATGAATGGTTGCTTCACGTCGGTGCTACTTACCACATGACTTTTTAGAGAGACTTATTTGAGTAATTGAATGACAATGTAGAGAGTGCATTATAATTTTCATATTGAACTAGTCTCAAACCTATGAGAATTGGCACCATTAGGCTCAAATTTCCTATATTCATGTATTTTTCTTTGTATGATGTTATCTATGTTCCTAAGCTATGAAGGAGCGTGATATCTCTTGTGCAGATTTGACAAAAAATCCATACTATCAACATTTTTTAAGGAAAAATTGAAATAAGGAGGTATTATGATAACATGGTCATCATGATATGATGGGAGGATGAGGAATGGTTGGATTTGGAAGGGACATATGCATGAGAACATAATTTTTAATACCTCTCTCACCATGATGAAGGTACATTACCATCTGATCCATTGTGGCATGCTATATTTGGGCACATCAATTATAATAACCTTCGCATGTTGAATAAAAAATGTGTTTTTAGTTTTTCTACCATTCCAAGGAATTTGAAGAAAGGTGATTCATGTATCCTTGGTAAACATAACAAGTATCCTTTTCACAATTCCACTTCAGGAGCATGTAGAAAGCTAAAGTTGGTACACTCTGATATGTGTTGTCCCATGACCGTTGAATTTAATTTTGGGAAAAACATATCATGAATTTTATTGATGACCACACCAAGTTGTGTTGGGTTTATTTGTTGAAATATAAATCTCAATGATTTGAAACATATAAAAAATTTCATGTATGGATTGAAAATGAAGCACAATCTCATATTCTCAATTCTCATGCTAGTAATGGAGGGGAATATACTTCTAGTGAGTTTGAAATATATCTTCACCAACATAGGATCAAGAGTCAAACCATTGTACAATACAATCCTCANACTTATTTGAGTAATTGAATGACAATGTAGAGAGTGCATTATAATTTTCATATTGAACTAGTCTCAAACCTATGAGAATTGGCACCATTAGGCTCAAATTTCCTATATTCATGTATTTTTCTTTGTATGATGTTATCTATGTTCCTAAGCTATGAAGGAGCGTGATATCTCTTGTGCAGATTTGACAAAAAATCCATACTATCAACATTTTTTAAGGAAAAATTGAAATAAGGAGGTATTATGATAACATGGTCATCATGATATGATGGGAGGATGAGGAATGGTTGGATTTGGAAGGGACATATGCATGAGAACATAATTTTTAATACCTCTCTCACCATGATGAAGGTACATTACCATCTGATCCATTGTGGCATGCTATATTTGGGCACATCAATTATAATAACCTTCGCATGTTGAATAAAAAATGTGTTTTTAGTTTTTCTACCATTCCAAGGAATTTGAAGAAAGGTGATTCATGTATCCTTGGTAAACATAACAAGTATCCTTTTCACAATTCCACTTCAGGAGCATGTAGAAAGCTAAAGTTGGTACACTCTGATATGTGTTGTCCCATGACCGTTGAATTTAATTTTGGGAAAAACATATCATGAATTTTATTGATGACCACACCAAGTTGTGTTGGGTTTATTTGTTGAAATATAAATCTCAATGATTTGAAACATATAAAAAATTTCATGTATGGATTGAAAATGAAGCACAATCTCATATTCTCAATTCTCATGCTAGTAATGGAGGGGAATATACTTCTAGTGAGTTTGAAATATATCTTCACCAACATAGGATCAAGAGTCAAACCATTGTACAATACAATCCTCAACAGAATAGTGTAGTAGAAAGAATTCATAGGACACTCTTGAATATGGTATGTTCAACACTATTTTTCAAGAATTTGAAGTTTATGCTTTTGGTTGATGGACTTCTATGTGTAGTTTATTTAATAAATATAATTCTATCTCATGCTCTTGAGAACAACACTCCTTATGAAATGTGGTATGACCGCATTCCTTCGGTGAGGCATCTAAAGGTTTTTGGTTCCACTTGTTATGCTTTAATTCCTAAGGAGAAAAGAAACAAACTAGGCACAAGGAGTCAAAAGTGCACCTTATTGGGTTAATAAAATAGCACAAAAGGCATATAATATTTACAACGAGGTAAATAAAAAGTTCATTATTTTCATATATGTGATTTTTCTTGAGTTTCCTCAGAATGAAAATATTTTTTAGCGGAAACTTCACCATCTTGATATATTTACCCATGTAAATACATATAATGAGTTTGATAACGAGATTTGACATATTAAAGGGTGAATCCCTATCTTACATCAATATTTGGAATCTCCTTTTGAGGTGCCATTTCCCCCTCTTGTAGAAAATCCAACCACTTGATTAAAACATGAATATCAATTGGATTATGTGAATGAGTGGATTGAAAGGATGAATCTTGAAGAGAACGCATCACCATCTGAATGAATTAAGAAACCTTGACCATCACATAAATTTCAAAAGTATCTCATGAAGACTCTTGAAAGTGTTCCCCCTGATGAGGTTTGAAAGATAGGAACTAGAAGTTATTGAAAACAAGACGATGGAGGTGATGTAGATGATTTGGATTTAGGTAATGTCAACTATATGGAAGTTTCATATGATTTTGAATTGATTTCATCGACTAACTATGAAACAACTTCCTTTAAATCCATTGTTCCTCAAGATGAGTGGAAATAAGCTATGTGAAAGGAGTATGACTCTCTCATCAAGAATGTGACATGAAAGTTGGTGAATCTTCCATTTGGAGCCAAACCAATTAGCTGCAAGTGAGTCTACAATAATAAGTACACATCTGATGTCTCACTTTTCAAGAATAAAGTGAGGCTTTTGGCAAAAGGATATGCATATAAATAATTCATAGACCATGAGGACTCATTTACCCAACAAGAAAATAGGCTATCATTCATTATTTGATGACTTTGACAAAACATAATAGGTTGAAGATTCATCACATGGATGTGAAGACAAATTTCTTGAATGGATATTTGTAAGAGAATGTCTATATGTCCCAAATAGAAGGATTTGTTGTGAAAGGTCAAGAACATTTGGTATGCAATCTCATCAAGTATTTTTATGTCCTAAATGAAACACCTCACACATGGTATGAAAATATAACTAAGAATATTTTGAATATCAATTTCAAGCACTTTAATTTTGATGATGCAAGTTTGTTTGTCAAGAAAGTTGGAAAAAATATTGTACACGTTGTGGTGTATGTACAATAAATTTTGATAGCAGGGAACAATGAAGAATATATTGCATCCATAAAGAAAGAATTGAATAGGGTTTTTTAGATGAAAGACATGGGACATCTTCACTAGTACTTGGGTGTCAAAGTAACTCAAGTTAGAATCTAAGGTATATATTCATTTCCCAAAAGAAGTAGATTGGAGAGTTTTTAAATAAATTTGGCATGATCGATTGTAATCATATCTCTACAACAATGGAGAAAAAATTAAAGCTAAGATCAAAAGAAGGGAATGAATTTGAGGATGCGACTAAATATAGAAAAATTGTTGCCATGTTGGGATTCTCATCTACCTTACCACTAGTAGACCAAATATTTCATTTAAAGTTGGGATCCTTTCTAGGTTCATGAAAAAACCTTGTGAAGGAAATTGGTTTGATACAAATAGAGTTCGAAGGTATTTGAAGGGAACTCAAGAATTTGGGCTCAAATAATCTAAGGTGGAGGAATTCAAACTAGTTGGACATACATATTCAAAATTTTATGAGGATAATAAGAATGGAGTGTTTACTTTAGGATACCTCAAGAGTCTTGGATTAGAATTTATCTCTTCACGACGATGAAAACAATCTATTCTAGCATATTCCAGTACAAATACAAGGAATGTGGTTGCTATAGAGGTAAGAAAGGATATTGTGTGGCTCAGAAACATACTAGAGGATTCCCAGGAGAAATAATTAAATGCTACTTCACTTTTTATTGGAAACACTTCTACAATCAATTTTGCCAAGAATCCTAGATTCCATTATCGAACAAACAACATCAACACAATGTGCCATATGATTCAACATCAAGTAGAGGCCAAGACCATTCATTTGACACATTGTTCCAAAAGTAAGAAAATTGCAGACATCTTCACCAAAGCACTTGGAAGAGAAAATATTAAATTTTTTAGAAATATGCTTGGACACACAAACATCCCTATGGATTAAGGAGGGTAATGTTAGATACATAATCCTATGGATTATGGTGTCTTGTGAATATTATTTTAAATATTTTTATTTAGGAGAAATGTGAAGAGTCATAGGTGAATAGGAATAGTCATTGTAACTCTTGGAAGATGAAACCAATGGTCACATGTATTTATATATGGTTCACATTAATACAATTAATAATTACTGTAGTTATCCACATGCATGTGAATTCAAGTCTTGTTTTTCATATTATAGTGAATTATCGCTCATGGCCTAGACAAATTCAAGGATACATGACAAGTTGTTCTCTAGGGAATATACAAACTGAGCAACAAATTGCATGTCGTAGTCTTAAAAAAATTGTGTTTTTCTATGGAAAATTTGAATACACCATCTAGGAAAATTTGAATACACCATCCACGTGCTTTTGGAGAAATGATTTCAAAATTTTACCTAGGAATTGAAGTTTTGCATTGCATCACACTAACCAAACCTTAGTTTTGGAAATAGTTACAGAAAACAAATGGTGTGCCATGGGTATCATGTGAGAGGGGCACCCCTAGTGGTACCTAAATGTTGTTAGTCTAATAGAATGAAAATTTCATCTATTCAAGCTTTGGTTTTTGTTTTACCATGGGTTGAAACTTATCACCTAGTGTTATTCAAGGACTAATGGAAATTTGGTCTCTGGGAAAAAAACTGATAGGAGAAACACATTTTCATCTTGTAAGTTTCTACAAGTGTGTTTAGGTAAGGATGATTTTATCATGTTGTACATATTCTTCCAAGCTATTTTCTTCAAAAATATACCTTCGAATGCAAATGTTGCATTTCCTCTCAATGTCCAAAATCCTATTTTTAGACAACATTACAAAAGCATTATTCCATTAGAGACACAAAGTAGTGGCACCCCTAGTGGTAGTCCAATAACATAATATCATCTTATGGCTTGTAGTATTCAAGGACACATGGAAAATTAGTCTTGTGGAAAGAAAAAGAAAGAAAGCAGGTAGTAAAATTACATATCCTCAATTCCATCAAGTGTGTTTGGGAAGGATTAAGGTGATCACATTCTGTACACACTTGTAAGGTGGATTTATCAAATCCAAACGCAATTTTGTATTGTCTATCACTTGGAAAAACCCTAGTTTTGGAAATAGTAAAAAGAAATAATCCTCGAGCCATGAGAATTGTAGGATGTTGGTTTCTATAGAACTACCTTGACATCAAGAGTACAATGGAATTGATTGAATACCAATCCTAGGCTTGGTTTATGTTTTATGGAGAGTTCCAACTCATGGCCTAGAGTTATTAAAGGATACATATTGGCAAATAGTTCAAGGGGGGAAATCGAGTAGAAAAATTACATATCTTCAACCTTTGTATTATTGTTTTGGCAATATTCGGGTGATGATACTATCCACATGATTCTAGGGAAAGGTTTTCAAAAAATTTCCCCAAAATTCTTCATGGGGTGGCCATTCTAGAAATAAGAGACAATGATGCATTTAATGACATAACATTTTGGTTAGGAATTATTTCAAAGAGATTGTGGGGTTAAGATTCCCATATTTTTAATACATAAATACAAGCCTAATGATCAAAAGAACATTATATTTAAATCCAATTCTTATTGCATAATCATGGATTTACTTACTTGTTCCATAGGCAACAAATCTATGCATGCAAGTAGAATATTAACGATTGAGCATCTTACCTATTTGAGAGATGAATTATAAGAATGAAATGAACTTTGCCAATTATTAGTAATGTATTTTGATCATTTCACAACACACTTGATACTTATAAATGAATTATTTTTGGTCATTGTTAAATGATTTATTCTATGATGCTGGAAGAACAAGAGGATTGATATTTAATGCATAGGGTTGAGATGATCATGCTGTAATTATTTGTGTTCATTGAATTATGATGCTTTAATAATATAAATATCTTAGAGTTTTCCATGATGATTAGATAGTGAAATGATTTCTTGATTATTAAATGTCAAACAATGTTATGGAAAACTAAAATTCTTAACAAAACTTTAAAGTTTTCAAATTCTTTGGATTGATTTTTTCTTTGATTTAGGACAAGCACTCAAGATCTATCATATATGCTTTTCTAATCTCCAACAAAAATATTGTTTTCAAATAAAATAAAAAATGGATAAATTTACTTTTTGTAAAAACAATAGCCAATAGATTATATATATACATGACTCTAGTGCCACAAGGAATAAGCCAAAATTAGGCCTCATACAACTCTAAAAACATGTACTATTAAAATTAGTTCATTTTATGTTTTAATATTTTATAAATATTTTAATGAACTTTACTGAATTTATATTAAATTATACATTATATGATAATGTAGGGACATAGATGCATAATTACTATATCTCAAAAATCATTCCATGTTGTTAAAATAGATCTTAAGATTGAGGATCCAAATCCAATATTGCACAATTACCCAATTAAAGTAGACTTTCATAAAATAAAACTCTTCAATTGCATTATCCCTACCATGCCAAACAGAGCAAATAATTTGAGATGTAGAGAAAAGAGTCACCAATTAGACAATAAAAAGATGATATGGATGTGGACCCCCCTCTCTCTCTCTATATATATAACATTGTATTAATATATGAACCATTCATTTTGAGAAATGAATGCTTCATATATTAATACAAT
>ML796216.1:417690-440668 GCA_009831015.1 Picea engelmannii
CATTTTCAAAAGTATATCTAAATATCATACTTTTATACTTGTGTAGGTACTGCATGCACATCCCAAACCTTGTTATAGTTGATTATGATTATAATCATAGGTATTTAATATTTTATAAATATATTCATTAACTTCATTTAATTTGTATTAAATTATACATTAGATGATAATGTAGGGACATAGATGCATAATTACTATATCTAAAAAGGTATTCCATGTTGTTAAAGTTGAGCTTAAGAGTGAGGATCCAAATTCAATGTTGCACAATTACCCAATTAAAATTTACTTTTATAAAATAAAAAAATTCTATGCTGTTGCTATTTTGAGTAAGGAGGAGCAAATGGTTTAGCTATTTTGAGTAAGGAGGAGCAAATGGTTTAGGATGTAGAGAAAGGGTTCACCAATTAGACAATCATTTTGGAATGTAGATTAGAATGTAGAGAAAGAGTTCACCAATTGAACAACAAAAATAATATGATATGGATATGAACCAATAAATATATATATAAGTTGATATGTTTATAAAACATTATATTAGTATATGAAACATTAGATTTTCTAAAGTGTATATAACTATCATACTTTTATAATTATGTAGGTACTACATGCACATCACAAACTTTTATAATTATGTAGGTACTACATGCACATCACAAACTTTGTTATAGTTCATTATGATCATAATTATTGATAAAAACCTATTTATATTGCCATGCACTATATGTTCCAGTTACTTTACTGTTAACAACTTTGTTACATGTTCCCGTTACTTTACTGTTAACAACTTTGTTTCCAAGAAATAATTAAAGAAAAAAAAGTCATATCAATTATTTTTTCTAAATAAATAAAATCACTTAAATATAATGATTTTTCAGAAGAAAATATCATATCATATGATGTAGCTACACATTCCAGAGAGTGAAGTGATGAAAAGGTAAACTGAACAAAAAATAGTATTATCATATCATATGATGTAGCTACACATTGCAGACAGTAACTCAACAAAAATAGGATTATCATATCATACGATGTAGCTACACATTGCAGACAGTGACTCAACAAAAATAGAATTATCATATCATATGATGTAGCTACACATTGCAGACAGTGAAGTGATCAAAAGGTAAACTCAACTAAAATAGGATTTTCAAAGGTTTGAATCCCAAGCTCGTGTGCCCATTTATTTATTAGTTGCAAAGAGAACACACAGTTCACAATGATAAACAACAACATAATAATATCAAGAACGCGGGATACAGCAGAGATAGTGGCCCTTTAATGGACCACAGTAGCCATCCTTCGGACACTTAGCACAAGTCTTTACGTAAGTACAAGGAGGATAATGTTTAATGCCATCTTGAGCTGCCACTACATTGAACAGGAAGGAGAGTAGAAGCAGGCACAAAACTGTGAGCAGCCTGCCCATCTTCACCTGTCTTCGGCCCATTTTTCAACGCCGTKCTTCAAACACAATTATATTAACAACGACTGCGGGTGTTAATCCTGTTACAAGGCTGACTATTTATAGGAGAGTTGGGAGATCCACGCAAATGGCAATATTGCTTTCTGTTTGTTATTCCACTGATTCATTTGCAACAAATCGGAGAACTTTATGCGATTTTTTAGCCCTTTTCCGAACGCAACGCAAAGATCGTTGAAGTCTATTCGATAACAAGTAAAGTTATTGATTTGTTTTGAACAATTTTTTTCCAATTTAAATTTGCTCAAATGACACACAGCATTCCTTTACCCAATACCCAAGTTGTGCCTTTAGCCAAGTTGTACACTGCACCTGATATCTGTGGAAAATGTCGAAATAGATGTTCTCAATGTGATAATATGAGAAGATAGTTTTTAAGAAAAGATGCTAAGAGGAATTTATTTTGCTGACGTTCGATCTGAATGAAATTAATTATAATCTCTTTAATTATATTAATGATATTATTTTATTGTTTTAGAAATTGAATCAACCTTTCCCTGCTTAATTCCAAATAAAAAAAGAAATTGTCCTTTCTTGGAAAATAGGTTTTAGTGTTTTCAAAGTGCAAATTTTGGTTATTCTAAGTGCATACTTGGGTCACATATTTGTGAGGTTTCTTTATAACAGTAGCATTTCAATGATTGATGATTACAATATTAATAAGAATCGTGTTGTATTCATATTACTCTCAATTAATTCTGTGAGGTTAATTCAGGTGTTAACTCAATTGAGTACAATGATAAATTTAATTTAATAATTTATATAAAATGTTATATACTAGTTATAAAAAACAAAATAATGCATTTTTAAATTTATTTCCAATTTAATTATTGATATAAAATGTTATATACCAATTATGAAGAATAAAATAATACATTTATAAATTTATTTCCATGTTATAGGGAAGTCACGTGGTATGGAAGACATGAATGACTAGATAAGTATTTACTTTCACTCCCATGCCTTTCACAGTTTTACTTTCTATGTTATAGGGAAGTCACGTGGTGTGGAAGACATGAATGACTAAATAAGTATTTGCTTTTACTCCATGCCTTTCACAGTTTTACTTTCTATGTTATAGGGAAGTCACGTGGTGTGGAAGACATGAATGACTAAATAAGTATTTGCTTTTACTCCAATGGCTTCTAGAGTTTTACTTGTTTTTTTCTTTCTTTTGTTTAAATTACTTTATGAGGTAAGTGTTGTAAGTGGTTAAAGAAGTATTTATCACTTGAATGTAATCCATTATTATCATAGTTTTGTTTAAGTGACTTCTTGAAGGTAAGTGTTGTAAGTGGTTAAGGAAATATTTATCACTTTAATGTAATTCATTATTATCATATTCTTGTTTCAAAAGACTTGAGTCAAGTTATAGGTCGCTTCTTTATATATATATTAGTTATAGGTTGCATCGTTATATACATTACGTATATATATTTATCATTGTTACATTGATGGTTGTGCGTTTATTGTAAGAAGATATTTCCTGCAATGTATTTGGTATATATGTTTATAGATGTATTGTCCACAAATTTATGTCATGTAATATAAAACATAGTGAATTCTCTTTGAATTTTGTATGTGTTATTTGTTTTGATTAATAACTATAGTAATTAATTGGTGAACTTGTTTCTAATGGTTGGCAAGTTTCAAATAATGTCTCTAAACAACAAATTAGATGTATTTTTTATTGCATAACGGTGGATAGGTTTACCTTGTTCTAAGGGTAATAATCAACAATGGTTGCATTCCATGACACAACATCTAGTTTAGGAAAAAAATGTGTGCTACCACTTCGAGAAAGCATGTTTATTGAGGGTTGGGGTGAGTATTTTATGTGCATGTTTTTGGCATTACAATTTCATAATTCAACCACTGAGTGCAATTTTTGTTGGGAATGTGTTATATGTTTTACATGGTTAGCCTCATGCATTGTGTTGCACCTGGGCATGTTGGTTAAGCTCCCTTACTCGAGGGTTCAATGGTAGAGCCCCCAAATTTTTTGGGGGGTTGTTTTTGTTGTTTTTTTGGCCAATGGTATTTAGGTCCAATGTAATCTAATTTTGGTTAATAATGTAATCCAGGTAAATAGATTAGGGTTTTGGATTCCACGAGATCATATATTTCATTGTAAATGGTGAAGTTAATACAATGAGAGTTATAGGTGTGGCTCTTAACACTTGTTGGTTTTCTCAGTTAAGGGTTTCCAAGGTAAATCTCTAAGTATTATGTGTGGATGTTATTGTTTACTTTGCTATTTTATAAATCATTTGTGTGTGTATTACTTTACTACAAAGGTTTAAACCTTGCATTTGGTATCATAAAAAAATTATTGGCTTCAGGGGGATGCGTTTGTGGCAAAGGGTTTAGTTTGTTTTGATAGAGAAAGTTTACCTTGGGTATGTGGTAAACCTTGTTTAAATGGGAGCTCTTCAGTGGAAATTCTGGTGTTGGAAGAGAATGACAAGTAGTTCTGAAATTGAGATCAAGAAATTTAATGGGAAAATCTTTGAGCTATGGAAGCTCAATATGGAGGATTTTTTGGTAGACAAAAACTAGTGGGTCATTATGCATCCTAATACTACACCTATGAATATGTCAATGGAAGACTTGAAGAAGTTGGAAAGGAAGGAAAATATCCCAATTTGGTTGTGTCTTTCAGATTCAATGTTACTTAATGTCTCTAGAGAAGCTACAACCAAGGAATTATGAGATAAGTTAGGGATTTTTTACCAGTATAAGTCCCTGGTAAACAAACTTTTCCTTCAAAAGAAGTTGTACCTCCTAAGGATGAATGATGGATAATCTATGATAGAGAATCCAAATGCCTTTAATACCATGTAAAGTAAATTTTTCCCGGTCGATATTAAAATTTATGATGAATATAAGTGTATTAGTTTACTATATTGTTTTTTGGATTCATGGGATAGTCTAGTTGTGTCTATTGGGAGTAATGAAATCAGATTGAAGTTTGATGATGTGGTTTCATCCTTGATATTAAAATAAATGAGGAAAAAAACCATGGATAGTCATGGCATGGATGCCTTATCTATAAGAGAGTATTCACTAGAAAAAAAATTAAAATAAGTCCTTAAGTGGGAGATCTAAATCTAGAGGTAGATAAATATTTAGGAAAATCATTAAAAACATGATAGAAATGTGGTAAATTTGGGCATTACAAGAAGGATTGTAGATCTAAAAGTGTTGATAAAGGGAAGTGGTTTGATGTTGTTCCTTCAAAAAAATGGAAGACCTCCTAATAGGAAGGACAAGATGTGTACTTGGTTTCTTCATGAATACATGCATATCATGATGTATGGTTGATCAACTCACATGATTTTTTTCATATGACTCTCCATAGGGATTGGTTTTTTGAATATGATAAGTATAATGGAGGTGACATTTTCCTAGAAGATGACTTGATAGCTAGAATCAAAAGACATGGAAAATTCAAGTTCCCACTCAAGGATGAAAGAATTAGAACATTCCCTATGGTTTTCCACATTCTAGATATAGCTACAAACTTGACATCCCCAAGTAATATGAATGATGCAAGTGTTTATTCTGTGGTTTAAAGGGAAACCTAAAAATTGGTTCGAGGAGCATTGGTGTCGATGAGGGGAGTTTGAAATGGAACTTTGTGCAAGATATTGGGAAGAGCTATCACTAATGGGTGTAATAGTTCTATTATTCTTGAGGGTATAAATGAAGAAGACATAACCCCTATTGTCTTTAGAGAAAATACAATTCCACGACATGAAATACTAGGACATATTAGAGAGAAGGACCTTCATGCATTTCATAGTAAATATATGGTTGAAGGTATGTCTCATTGCACACTAGATTTTGATTTCTATGAACATTTCATAAATGGTAAACATTTTCATGTAATATTCTCATCCAGTGCCCTAAGAGACAAGATAATATTAGAGTTAGAACACAATGATGTATTTGGACATGTGCCTATTCCATCATTAGGTAAATATGTGTACTATGTTTCATTCATCAATGATTTCTCTAGGAACACATGGATTTATTTCCTCTAAAATAGATTTTAGGTCTTTTGTATATTTAAACAGTTTAAGGCTCTTGTGGAGAATCAATAAAAGAAGAAAACAAAGGCGTTGAAAACAAATGATGGTGGAGAGTTTTGTGGGAATGAATTTGAATAATTCTATAAATAGTGTGGAATAACAAGGAAAAACACTACTCCATACACACCTCAAGAGAATGGGGTTGCAAAAAGGATGAATAAGACGATGATGGAAAAATCAAAGAGTATGCTCAATGGTTCCAGTTTAGGATAGGAATTCTAGGCAGAGGTAGTGGATACTATAGGTTACCTAGTAAATCGAATGGATATCTATATTGTACAAGATTTACATGTGGTTACTTATTTAACCTATTTGGTAGAGAAATGAATTGGATGAGTGAGAAATATTCTATAGTTACAATATCAACTACAAAAGATGAATACATTGAAGCCACTTATGCAATTGAGTAAGATATATGGTTAAAAATATTGTGTTCAGGTACTGGGTTTGTGCAACAAGCTGTAAGTTTACATCGTGACATTCATAGTACAATATTTTTGGAAAATAACCCTACTTATCATTCTAATATGGAGCATATTGATATTCATTATCACTTTGTGAGAGACATGGTTGAATAAAATAAGGTGTTTCTAGTGAAGGTTGACACTTTAAATAATGATTGAAACTCTTTGAAAAAGTTTGTTAGTACTAAGAATTTCTCTTGGTGTATAACAAAAATGGGAATTTCTACCCTGAATTGTTGATCATGTGATGCAGCAACATTGCTCCACCGCAACAACGTGCTAACATTCCAGCACATTCCAACACATTCAAGGAGGGGAGAGGCGCCAACCCTCTCATTTTGCCCTCATTTTTAAATTTCAAATGTAAAATTAAATGCAATTAAATGTTGAAATGATGGAAGAGCCGAGTCGATTCCTTTGTATAGGAAGTAGATGAAGTCGCCTTTATTAGGATGAGCTAGAACAAATCTTGAGATTTTCCTCGGATCTAAAGATGTAAATGTTCATTCAATGTAATCTGCCTCAGTATATAGGGATTTTAATTGTGATAGGATGTCACTAAGGTGGCTTGGAGGGAAATCTCGTCGATCCCCTCATGTATAAAGCATTGTAATGTATGCCTAGTAGAGGCTGCTGAAATTTGATGAGATAAATCATTATAATACAAGGAGGAGAGATCTGAGACTCAGTTGCAGTCTGAGCTTACCCATATTGTAAACAAACATTCATATTAATATAAAAGATAACAATTTTTCCTGCATATGATTCTGTTTGTTTGTAAGTTTATTTTGTAGATGCATGTCATAGGTTCCATCTACAGGCTAAAGGTAGAATTATATATTTGCATGTGAGTTGTTGAAATGTTCTAGGTTCCTTAGACTCGTGCAAGGAGTGCATGACAAAGTAATGAGACCTCAGTGAGCCGACACCAGGAGTGTTTATCTGAACTCTGCTTCGAGTTCAGAGGAGAGCGTGACAAGAGGGCACTCCAGGATAGTCTCAGACTCAGGAGGACCCTCGGGGTTATTGAACACCTTGGAGGAAAGTCTATGCAGGAGTAAGTGTAGCACAAAGTTGTTGAAAACTCTGTAGAGATCTACCAGGCGAGCATTGAACAAGTGCAAGTGTGCACAAGGAGAAATTTGTTTCGATTTTTGAGGAGAGGAGTGTTGGAGGGGATGACACTCACAGATTTATTGAATACTCTAGAAAGCTCAGCAAGGAGTGCTTGAGCAGAAGTTGCCAAGGGGGGAAAAATAACCCATTGAAGGGCGCAGAAGGGACAAGTCCCTTAGATATTTTATTAAGAAAAAGATCGCGAGGAATACTTCCATTGCGCACCGAGTCTCTGCAAAGAGCGCAGAAGGTAGAGAACGATTCAAGTAGTGGACTATGAGTCGATCGCAAGGATTGCGCAGAGTTAGACTTATTCCAAGTCCAAATTTTAGGAGGAAAAGAAGTTGACACCCAAGCATTCAGTCTCATAGAAAAAGGTTCAGAGGCCAAAACCTTTGAACCCTTAGAAATCTTCCCAATTTTGGGAGAAAGTGCAAGCTTAGGAGGAGGAGAAACAACAGTCGTTGAATCAAGCTACAAGGAGAGATCTGGACTGCTAGATCCACATCTAGATAGGATGATTGTGCCGAGGAGGAACAACTCCCATTCGTCGGATCTGGGCGCGAAGGACCAACAGTCCTTGGATATAGAGGTAAGGCGCACGAGATTTAAGTTTATTTGTGTGCACAAGGAGAGTGGACTCATTGAAGTCCTGAAGTCCTGAAGAATATTGGGACCATTTATCATTCAGAGGGACACGTGGTGAAGGATCCCTCACTCTGGAAGTTGTACACTCTGGAGGGTAGCAAAGAAGCAAGGAGCCAAAAAAACTCCCAAAGAGCGGAGTTGATCCTAGATGTTGGCGTAGGAAGACACTTGGCAGTTGATCCAGAGGTCTGGAGGTATAGTACTCTAGAGAAAGAAGAGAGCAGAGTTGGGAGAACTTCCGAAGAGTTAGAATCTGAAGTAGATCTGGGTCGTCCAAGCCAGAAGGACAGATGTCACCAGATCCTGAGCTCTAGAGAATAAGAACTTTAGAGGAATTGGAGAGAGGAGGTGCAAGTACTTGTGAAGCCCAAAGTCGCGAGATCATGAGGGTCATCCGTGAAGGGGGGAACTTGGCAGAATATCTACTAGTCTGGATACTTGACACTTGGGAGATTCTGTGAAGAAGTGGTTTAGAATTACCCACAGCATTGAAGCCTGAAATTGAGGCAGTTTGTTGATTTAAGGAAGTGTCGGGGACCATTGATCCTCGCATCAGTTATATTCGTGGTTCGGGGTTCGGAGAATTTGACGATGACTACATCTGAAACGGTTGAAGCTCGAATTCTAGAGCACCCAGGAGATTAATCCCTGGGTCATAGCCCGAGGTTGCATGGAGAGAGGGACTAGCAGAAAGAAGCTAGTGCCCATTGGTGTTGAGATTTGAAAAGTGCTAAGGAGAGGGACCGCAAGTACCATGTGACCTTTGCATTAGGAGGAAAGAGGGCCTGTGTAAATTCAATTGTGGTTCCATCAGGAGCCCAAAGAGTCGATCTGAATTAGTTTTTTGAACGATCCTTGATTGGGAGGTTGTGCATCCCCGAGGGAGAGTAGGGGGGTCTGCATCAGGTGGTATCAGAGATGAAATTTGTCTGCAGAACATAAGAAAAGGAAGAGAAGGTGAAAAAAAGTTAAATTCTCTGTGAATATTTGTTTGCAAGTGTGCAACAAACATTTGACAACTAGGTGGGTTGAAGACAAAGGAGAAAAATCACTATTGAAGGCCATAGGAGTGGTCAAGGAAAGGACCGTCGGTAGAAAAGAAAAGAAGAGATGGACAAAGAGCTCGAGGAAATCAGAGCGGAGCTCGACAGGTTAGAGATGAAGATACATCAAGAAGCAAAGGTGTGCTTGAGGTATGAATGGCCTTTGAAGAGAAAATAAAAGTGGCTTGTTAAGAAGTTGTTGGCCAGAAGGAAACAACATGTAGTAAGGAGGTGTCTGAGACATGTTGAAAACCTCAATGGCACAGAGGAGAAATTGGTTTACATATGTGAACCAGAAGTTGGAAGAGACCTCAATGACGAGGAGATGAGATTAGCTAGAGATCTCATGAACTTCCATGAGGGAACGGATCTCTTATATTTCTAGGTGGGCAAAGAGCTGAGATCAATGGAGGATATCATAAGCTTCCAGGAGGGAAGTGATGAAATTTAAAATTTCCAGGTGGGCAATGAGATGGGCAGAAGTGATGAAATTTAAAATTTCCAGGTGTGCAGAAGAGAAATCTCGAATTGCTAGGTGGGAAAGGGAAGGAAAATGAGACTTTCTGAAAGTATTAGGAGCTCAAAGGAGAGATCATACTTGTATACTTGTGTAGGTATTGCATGCACATCACAAGCCTTGTTATAGTTGATCATGATCACAATCATAAGTATTTAATATTTTATAAATACATTAATAAATTTCATTTAATTTGTATTAAATTATACATTAGATGATAATGTAGGGACATAGATGCATAATTACTATATCTCAAAAAGGCATTCCATGTTCCTAAAGATGAGTTTAAAAGTGAGGATCCAAATTCAATGTTGCACAATTACCCAATTAAAGTGTACTTTTATAAAATGAAATTCTTCAATTGCATTGTCCCTACTATGCTATTTCTATTTTGAGTAAGGAGTAGCAAATGGTTTGGTATACAGAGAAAGGGTTCAGCAATTGGATAACCAAAATAATGTGATATAAATGTAAACCAATAAATATATAGAAATTGATATGTTTACAAAACATTATATTAATATATGAAGCATTCTATTTTCAAAAGTGTATCTAACAATCATACTTTTATATATACTTGTGTAGGTACTTTATGCACATCAAAAACCCCTTGTTATAGTTGATTATGATTACAATTATAAGTAAAAATTGTCGTTTACTATTTATATTGTCATTTACTACATGCTCTTGTTATTTTATTGTTAACAACTTTGTTTGGAAGAAACAAACAAAAATTATAAGTAAAAGCCTATTTGTATTGCATGTTTTTATTATTTTACTGTTAAGAACATTGTTGGGGAGAAACAACTTTGTTTGAAAGAAATAATTAAAGAAAAAAAGTCTCAACTTCTTATCAATTATTTCTTCAAAATAAATAAAAACACTTAAATATAATAAATATAATGATTTTTCAAAATATCATATGATATAGCTACACATTGCAGACAGTGAAATGATCAAAAAGTAAACTCAACTAAAATAGGATTTTCAGAGGTTTTAATCCCAAGTTCTTGTGCCCATTTATTTATTGTAGGAGAACATACACTTCATAATGAGAAACAACAACATAATAATATTAAGAACGGATTGATTTTTTCTTTGATTTAGGACAAACACTCAAGATCTATTACTCTTTTCTAATCTCTAACAAAAATATTGTTTTCAAATAAGAATTTTTTTTGGATAAATTTAATTTTTTTTTAAATAATAGCCAATAATTTATATATATATATGATTAAAAATATTATTTTCAAATAAAAAAATTTAAAATAATATATATATATATTTTTAAATAATAGCTAATAACTTTTATATATATACATGACTCTAGTACCACAAGGTCTAGTACCACAAGGAATAAGCCAAAATTAAGGCTCATACAACTCTAAAAGCATGTACTATTAAAATTAGTTCATTGTATGTTTTAATATTTTATAAATATTTTAATGAACTTTACTGAATTTGTATTAAATTATATATTATATGATAATGTAGGGACATAGATGCATAATTACTATATCTCAAAGCCCATTCCATGTTGCTAAAGTAGAGCTTAAGAGTGAGGACCCAAATTCAATATTGCACAATTATCCAATTGGAGTGGACTTTCATAAAATAAAATTCTTCAATTGCATTATCCCTACCATGTCATTGCCTATTTTAACTAAAAAGGAACAAATTATTTAAGATGTAGAAAGAAGGTTCACCAATTGAACAATGAAAAGATGATATGGATGTGAACCCCTCTCTCTCTCTCTCTCTATATATATAACATTGTATTAATATATTAAGCATTCATTTTCAAAAGTGTATCTAGCTAGCATACCTTTACACTTCTGTAGATACTGCATGCACATCACAACATCACAAACCTTGTTATAGTTGATTATGATCACAATCATAGGTATTTAATATTTTATAAATACATTAATAAACTTCATTTAATTTGTTTTAAATTATACATTAGATGATAATGTAGGGACATAGATGCATAATTACTATATATCAAAAAGAATTCCATGTTGCTAAAGTTGAGCTTAAGAGTGAGGATCCAAATTCAATGTTTCACAATTACCCAATTGAAATGTACTTTTATAAAATAAAATTCTTCAATTTCATTATCCCTACTATGCCATTGCTATTTGAAATAAGAAGGAGCAAATGGTTTGGGATGTAGAGAAAGAGTTCACCAATTGGACAACCAAAATAATATGATATGGATGTGAACATATATATATATATATATATATATATACGAGTTGATATGTTTAAAAAACATTATATTAATCTATGAATCATTCGATTTTCAAAAATCTATCATACTTTTCTATTTGTGTAGGTACTGCCTGCACATCACAAACCTTGTTATAGTTGATTATGATCTCAATTATAGGTAGAAGACTATCTATATTGTCATGTACTACATGTTCATATTACTTTACTGTTAATTATATCGTCATCTACTACATGTTCCTGTTACTCTACTGTTAACAATTTTGTTTGGAAGAAATAATTAAAGAAAAAAAAATCAGAGCTTCTTATCAATTATTTTTTCAAAAGAAATAAAAACACTTAAATATAATGATTTTTCATAAGAAAATATTATATCATATGATGTAGCTACACATTGCAAACAATGAAGTTGTCAAAAGCTAAACTCAACTATAGGTTTGAATCTCAAGCTCTATTGTACGAGAACACACAACTCAAAATGATAAACAACAACATAATAATATTAAGAACACGGCCCATTTATTTATCTCTACACATTGCAGACAATGAAGTTGTCAAAAGCTAAACTCAACTATAGGTTTGAATCCCAAGCTCTATTGTACTCTCAATTAATTTTGTAAGGCTAATTCATGATGTGAACTCAATTGAGTACAATGATAAATTTATTTTAATTATTTATGTAAAATGTTATATACCATGAGGCTAATTTAGGCCGTGAACTCAATTGAGTACAATGATAAATTTAATTTAATTATTTACGTAAAATGTTGTATACCAGTTATGAAGAACAAAATAATGTATTTATAAATTTATTTCCATGTTATAGGGAAGTCACATGGTATGGAACACATGAATCACTTAATAAGTATTTGTTTTACTCCCATGCCTACTAGAGTTTTAATTGTTTTTTTCTTTCTTTTGTTTAAATTATTTTAGGAAGGTAAGTGTTGTAAGTGGTTAAAGAAGCATTTATCACTTGAATGTAATCCATTATTAGTCCCTATAGTAGTAGGTATAGAGGGACTATAGCGATCCATATTTGGTTGACTTCATATTAGTTTGTCCTTTGACCACAAATATTTGCATAATATCTATTGTGGGAGCTAGGGAACTAAAAACATTGATTTTTATATAATTAAAAGTACCATATATGTAATGATCTGATTGGATAACAGATTGGAGTTCTTATTGCCAGATTCGCTATTCCCAATGTTTTATATGTAAACATATCCAAACTTTTTGATAGTATACAGTCTTTTTGAATCATAAATTTTTCCTATGTATTGCTTGAAGGTGGATTAATGCTAGCATTAGTTCGAATGTTTGTCTTAGCATTTTCTACTTGCTAAATTTATCCCAATGTTTGATATGGTAGCATATCCAAAGTTTGTCCTTCGAATACATTCTCTAACATATTACTATGTGTGATTTTTTATTTATTCTTGTGTGC
The DNA here is from genome assembly GCA_009831015.1 of Picea engelmannii. Classification (NCBI taxonomy): domain Eukaryota; kingdom Viridiplantae; phylum Streptophyta; class Pinopsida; order Pinales; family Pinaceae; genus Picea; species Picea engelmannii. The sequence goes on from ML796216.1 coordinate 430,735, forward strand.
TTCGAGAGTCTTTGTCATTGTTGTGTACGTAAACATGCCTACCACGCTGCAGGATTTCTTAAATGTTTGCACAGGACGACGCCCTTTGATGGTTCTGATAGTCTTAGGTGTTTACCTAACAAGTCTCGTAGCCTGAAATGTTTATCATACAGTTTCGTTCCATATTTTTTGATGGTGTTGTTTGTAGTGAAATTGTGCAAAATTGTTCCCCACGAGCATCACTAGTTCAATGGTTGATGCTTGTTCATTGGTGTGTTTCATGCTTCTTGTTCTTCTTTGATTCAACTTTGCAAAGTTGAGGTCTTGCAGTTGTAGTTGTTTGTTCACTGGTTTGTTGTTCTTCAACTTTGGAAGTTGTTGGAATTGTTGTTGCGGTTTGCAAGTTTTGTGCCCGAGCTCTTGGCATCCCTCATTGACGAGTAAGTTTTTGTTCCATCATTTCGTTTTTATTAATTTTTTTCTACTTGGTGTTTTGCACCTTCCAAACAAGATTTTTCAATGGTAGGAGTCCCTGCCTCAAAATTCTGTTGCAGAACATCTCTCTGTGTGCTCTTATTTTTTGTTCCTAGAAACCATGTGTCTTCATATGCCAGCGGCCATGTCTTGCATATTGTGCCATAGCTATTTCGAAAATTGCAATGCAAAGGGGTTTAAAAAACAAATTTGGAGTTGTCACAAGGGGGAACCATCCGTCGAGGTGTAGAGGCAGGAAATACTTTTATGCTCCGGGTCAAAAAACTGCCTCCACCTATTGCCTTTGTCCTATCCTTTCTATTTTTCATAACTTTTTCTACCTATGAGAAGATTTTTTGATGCACACCATGAATAGGTTCAAATCGGTCTTTGTGCTCAGCAAATTTATAGTCTTATTTATTTGCGTTGTTTCTTTTGTTTGGTTCACTTTTTAGTGTAGGTTTGTTTTCTTGTCATCTATTGTGGTGACTAGGGGGGGTTGAATTTGATAAGAAGAAAGTTGAAGGATACTCACTGGGATTCGTACGTAGTTCCACGCTTGTAGTTTTATATTTTTATTTATTTTCTTTTTTTTTGTTTTCGTTTTATTCTTTTTTCCCCTTCTCTCTATTTTCATACAAACTAAAAGTAGCTAAGAAACAGCTTCAAAATCACAGTTCAAAAGATGAAACACGTAATAGATGTTGAGTCATATCAAATAGATACACACTCCATTAGACATGACAACATTGATGAGGTGTTTCATAACAATGGGATTTTTAGATTGGATGCATTCTCGTATAGTGTAGGGGATTTCCTTTTCGATGCATTTCAGGTTCTACTGCATTTTCGTTATTCCTCGACTGACCTGCGCAATGGATTGATAGATTATTTCTTGGGTTGTTTAAAAAATGGTGACGTTGAGGCATTGGATTCGTATGAATATGAACTGGGATCTGATTTTATTCAGCAGTTGCATGGAATACATGATTTCGCTACGTATTTTCCAAAGATGCGGTTGTCTGCATCTCCAATTATGCTTGCACATGAGAGGGGAATTTAGGGAGATACATTTTGTATATGGTGGTTGTATAATTGGCTCAATATATCAATTGGAATATGGTCATTGACAAGAAAAACAAGATATCTATTATTAAAAAAAAATGCATCTAACAATCCATATTGCATCTTGTTCCATGATGCCAATGTTGTCAGTGGTCATTATGAACCATTTTTGTATAGAAAATTGTCCATATGAAATCTTGGGGGACCTCATATTTACTTGTCCCTCATTTGCAAAGACCTTGAATTGTAGTGGAAATGGATTATGCATTGCATAGACTGCCATGCTTTGTAGCTAATGATAACTGTTGTATCTAGCTATGGAGATAGCTTGTTCAATGCAATTTGATGTTTGGTAGCAACAGAGTTCGATGTGTAGTCAATGCATCTTTACACTATACGGTCCTTTTGCAATGCAATTATAGGTGGCAGCCAACAAGCATTTAGCTGCTTGCATCAACACCTTTCGCTCATGGAAAACTTTTCTAGTAAAGAAGAAATTCCTAAAAGACAAGGAAAAACCATTGAAGAAACCTCGAAAAGCATTAAATCAAATATTGAAGAAAAAAAAATAAGTGGGCCCCAAAAGGAAATTGAAGGTGACTCAAATACTATAAATAAGAGGTTAGATAATTCCATTTTCACATATCACAATTTTCTCCTCATCAAGTGCGCACTAGGAAGTGACATAGTTTGCTAAGGAAGTGACACAGTGGTGAGGAGTGGCATAGTGGTGAAGGAGCATCTTGAATTACTTTTGAAGGGTGCACTACCTATGTATGGTTAACTATATTTGTTTGGTTCATTATCTTTTTGGTGGTTTGCTAGTTCTTGAGGGTTCTTTCTCATAGGGAAAACTTGTGCTATGGTTCTTTATTGAATGGTGATGTACTTATTGACTTTAATTATTCTTAAGAAAAGATGCTAGGATTTTTCCCAAGGTTGGGTTTCCCAGGGTAAAATCTTGTGTCTACTATGCATGGCTATCTTTCTATGATTCTGTTTTTGATGCTACTATAATTTGGTTGAAATTTTGAGTGGGTAATTATTCTATGATAGCAATGGCGTTAAAAATCTATTTGAAAATCAAAAGGAAATAATTATCAGATTTGGAAATAGAAAATACAACATGGAATCAGAGCTATGTTGAAATTTTTCGTTGCGCAGTCCCATAGTTGTTGTTGCACATGAAATTTTCTGCTGCACAGTCTTAGATGTGACACTACACATGAAATTTTCCAGTGCACAGATCTGCACTTTTCAATCTCGTTGAGTATTCATTGCAAGTTGTTGGGAATAATTTTCTACAGGTCAAATCTCCTTGTCCTAGTGCATCTACTAGTACTCTCAAATTGACATTTTGTCAAATTTGAAATTTTAGGGTTTTCAGGCTTGTTGACATTCTTTAGGTTTTTCTTTTTCTTGTCTTTTGTTTTAGCTCTTATTCAAGGAAGATTACCATGGATATGTTTCTCTTGTCTTGTTTCGGGTAGGTTACCATGGACAAATGATTGGTCACAACACTAGAAAATTGTTGTTGTTCTTATTTTTCTTATTCTTGTTCTTATTCCAGGAAGGTCACATGTGATAACTTTGAGAGGGAGCTATATTGATGGTTATAGGTGGAAACCAGTTAGATGATATCTGGTTTGAGACACGAAGAAGATTATCCTGACATGGAGTTGTGGGCATGAAAGTATACATCCATGTACCAAAGGAGAAGAGGGCTAAGTTAGAACCTTCTGGAAAGAAGGATACTTTTTTGGGATACAGAGAGTCTCACATGGAGATTGATAGTGAGGAGTAGGAGGTTCCAAAGGATCATGGTATACATCCCTCTAGTCTGACTGTTCATCTTTCAGACTATCATGAGGAGTCATTAGAGCTATCTGAGCTAGTGGATATACCTAGAGATGTTGTAGTGAATAGGAAGAGGCCAACATGGCTTTGTGACACTTTGCAAGATGTAAAGGGGCATGCATCTCCTTGTGGTACTTTCAGGGAGAGAAAACAACCTCAAAGGTTGTTGAGTTATATGGAATTTATGAGTCACATCATTGATTCTATTTTTGAGGAGGCAACAATCCAACATGTTTGGAATGAAGCCATGATGGAAGAGTATCAATCCATCATGATGAATGATGTGTGGGAGATATTTTTGAGACCAGAGAGGAAGTCAGTAGTGAATTCCAAGTGGATCTATAAGATAAAGTATGTAGCAGATGGAATTATCGAGAAGTAAAAAGAAAGGATTGTGACAAGAGGATTCTCTTAAAAATATGAAGTCAGCCCTCAATATCCAATAGGGAGGAGAAACCTCCAAGGATAGTTCATAGGAGATCAGACTTCATAGGAGGTCAATAGATGCATTGTGAGTAGATGGCTGTGAAGATTGTATAGACTCAGATGGAGTCAGGTTTCAAAGGGAGCATGTGGAATCAGAGTGAGCCTGATCTCAGAGAGATTCAGTTGGATCAGAGGGAGAACGAACCATTGAGATGGATTTCCCCCTTAGGTTTAGGTGGGAGAGAGACATATTCTAGGATTGAAATATAGGTGTCCTAAGTTGAGGAGGCTAGACAAAAGGTTCAAAGGTAGGAGGCTTCTAGGGGATGTGAGACCTCCACAGAGGATCCATTTGTTTTCGTTGTTTTTATACAATGACAAAGGAGGAAACCAGTGAGGAGGATTGGGTTATGGGTTTTGCCTCAATCATAGAGGGCGTAGTTAGTGAGGAAAATGAGACAAAAAGGTTTGCTTCAATGAAATAGGTATTTGGCCTCAAAATCCAAAATGAAGGATCTTGGTTTGATGCATTATTTCATTGGATTAGAGGTGTGGCAGAAACCATGTGATATCTTCCTCGAATAGGGGAAGTACACAGTTGAGATCTTGAGCAGATTTGGTATGATGGGATGTAATTCCATGGCTACACCTATGATAAAAAATATGAAGAAGCTGAGTGATTCTACTTCATATTCATATTTGGAGGATCCCACTATGTACATACAACTGACTGGATCCTTGATGTACTTGGTTAACACCAGTCTAGATATTTTCTTTGTAATGAGCACCCTGGGCCAATTTATGGTTGAGATGAGTCACGTCCATTGGGTTCCAGCAAAGAATGTGTTGAGGTACTTGCATGGTACAATTGGATATGGTATGATATATGTCTCAGGTGGTGAAGTGAGGATGCAAGGATATACTGATTCTGAATGGGCAAGGAGTCCAATGGACAGAAAGTGCACCTTGGGATGCTACTTTAGCTTAGGATCAACTATGATATCCTGTATTAGTAGGAAGCAGATTTTTGTAGCACTTAGTACAACATAAGTGGAGTACATCACAAATAGTGTCGCAAGTCGTGAAGAAGTATGGCTTCAGAAGATTCTTGTAGGAGTATTTGATCAGGAGCTAGATACGACCTTGATACATTGTGATAATCAAAGTTGTGTCAAGATTTCAAAAAATCTAGTATTTCATGACAAGTAAAATTACATTGATATCAAATATAATTTCATCCAAGACATGGTCTATATGGGAGCAATGAAGCTCCAGTACATATCCATAGATGAGAAGATTGCCAACATTCTTACCAAGCTTTTGTCTAGGGATAAGTTTGTATACTTAAGAGTCAAGCTTGGTATGATGTAGAAGGTCTCCCTTTCTGAGAGGGAGTGTTTATGTTTTTGAAACATTGGGAAAACATCCTCTTAGATTGGTCATGCTTATTATACCAAGGGAGGATCATACATTCACTCACGAGGCCATGCTAATTTGGCTAGTGGTGAATGCTCGAGGCATAGTATTTCTGATATTAGTTAGGATGATTTGAGAAAGAGTGGAAAATACTCGAGGTGTTGATGTTTCTCTATATAATTGCATCAGGCATATATTATCCCATATTGTTCATGCTAACTTGACCAAGGGAGAATGATACATTCAATCATGGGGCCATGTTGATTTGGCTTGTGGTGAATGGCGCAGGGCATTGATGTTTCTCTACGTAGTAGCATCGAGAAGAAATTCTCCCAGATTGGGCATGTTGATTTGATAAATGGAGAATGATACATTCACCCATGGGGCCATGGTGAGTTGGCTAGTAGTGAATGCCCCATGCACAATCTTTTTACTTAGTCATGCTGATTTGACAAGGAGAGATAGAGACTCAAGATAATATCACATGCCTTCTCCAGGATGAAATGATATATTTGTTATAGGGAAGGTTTGAATTGTTTACAAGTCTAGTCTAATGTTGAATATGTAGGCTCAAGATACCTCTTGTGAGTGAGGGGCTTGTTGGTGGGTTTACTCAACACTAGAGCCCTATATCGATTAGACATGCATGTGAGGAGATGATTACATCAAATAGAAGCATGTGGGAGATGATACATCAACAAGAGTCATGAATAATGTTTCTAGTAAAGATGAAATTCCAAGAAGTGTAGTGTCACTTTTCACTACCGAGGCTTTTAGCGCACTATGTAACAATCTGTACACACTTGCATTGGATTTACATAACACATACAGTCCAGTATATACTCCATATGCATTTAACAGTAATTAAACACGTTTAAGTCTCAGAGTAAAAACATATAATTTTACTGCTATGATTAAACAATCCATAACATTCCATAATAATTCATATACACAGCAGAATCATGATAATATATACAACACAATCATATGGAAATGTGATAAGAACATAATTAGATACTTATCTTGTAACAGTGGAGAAATCCACCAACCAAATGCAGGCCTTCCATGAACCTCCCAGCCGTAGACCGCATTGCTCCTCAACTCAACAGTGGGTCACCCCCGACCTGGGACTGAGCTCCACCCTAGGGCAAGGAATCCTAGGCTAGGCTGAGGTTACAGGGAAAACAACACTGAAATATCTGGAAGGATTCTTTCCAAAGATTCCATCTTACGCCCACTACTACCAGACTCTCATTCCCCACATGCTTGTTCCGCCTGGGAGTATACACCTTCACACGCCCAGTCCATCGGTGCTAACCTCCCTCTTTGGTTCTCGGCAACAGGACGGATCAGGAAGTCTCAGAGCCTGTAGCTGGTGCTGCGCACTCTCTGGAAGAAACCACTTCCCAGCTAACTCTTTCAACTGGAAAGAGTTGCTCATAGGCCAACAAGCCTCACGCAATCCAGAACTGTGTGCCACAACCAACACAGGGAAAATAGACACAGGCTTCCCAAGAACCGATTCAGCAGTCACAGGATGTTCTCACGGTCAAGATTTCAGAACAGGGCTCCACGCACAAGCTCGCTCAGCTTTTCCTAGGCAAACAGAGACTTTTCCCCGAAATTGACATGGACATCTCGTTCGGGGAATGCACACACTGGTTTTCTCTCCCAGACAGACTCCACGGATCTGAACAAGGGTAAACACGCATTCTTCAGCACCCAACACATGCTTCCTCTCTGTAACCGACATACACGAGGTCTCTTGCAGACTAGCTCATACCCATCCTACTCCGGGCAGTCGGGTCGAATGGAATGCCAGAAAATCCCCCCCCACGGTTGTTCTTTTTTGTTTTATTTGCATGCGTCAGGGTGGACATTTGTCACCCTCGAAACTGCATGTGTTCCATCTGCATGCCTCCCTATACACGCCTTTCCTTTTTTCTAGGAACTTAGGATAAAATAATATGCACATGGATTTTTAGGAAATAATATTAAAATATTATTCCAGGCCTAAGCCCCTAGGCTCAACACTCAGCCCCTTTCCCACCTTCCAGCCCCTAGTTCCTTGCCCACTCTGTGGACGCTCAGTCCCCCTTCACTCATTTATCGTGGTCAGTCTGCACCTAGCGGTGTTTATATTTTATTGATTATTATGCATGCATACAAGTACAACAACAGGCTCCTAGCCCTCAAACACTTAGGCTTCCTGGCCTAACAAACACTTAAGCCTTCCATCTTATACAAAACTTGGCTCACCAGCCTATAGAGCACATTTACAATTCATTGGATATATCATGATCTGTAACGAGGCTCGGCCTTGGGGACACTACAATCCCCCTCCCCTTATTTTTGCATTGTCCTCAATGCAACTTTACATCGCATCTGCAAGTTCTTCAAAATTTTCAAAAAGGTGAGGGTACTCTGCCCGCATAACATCTGCATGCTCCCATGTGGTGTCCTCAGGACTGTACCAGGTCCACTGGACCTTTACAAGCTCTATAGCTCGATTCCGGAGCTGTTTGCTTTTCCTATCCAATATGCGCACAGGATGCACTTGCAGGACACCTTCTGGTTCCACCTGAATCACAACCCAATCGATAACATGATTAGCATCAGGTACATATTTCTTAAGCAGTGAAACATGAAACACATTATGTACATTCATAGATGCAGGTAATGCAAGCATGTATGCAACTGGCCCAATCCTTTCCAGAATCTCAAAAGCCCACAAAATCTTGCTGCCAACTCGGCGCAACTTCCCAGCTTCAGGGAACTCCTATTAGTTTTCACTTTCAGGAAAACATGGTCACCCACTTTGAATTCTCTATGGGTTCTGTTACTATCAGCGTAACTTTTCTGCCTATCCTGAGTAGCTTTCAGATTCTGTTTGATTTTTATCATCTGGTCTTCCATCTCTTTGAGTAGTTCAAGTCCAACTACTACTCTGTCAGCTAGATTATCCCAACTCACTGGAGTGTTGCACTTTCTTCCATAAAGTGCTTCGAATGGGCTCATCTTCAGAGATGTATGATACCCATTATTGTAGGCAAATTCTACCATATGCAGGTAGTCTTCCCACCTTGATGGTTTATCCATCACATACATTCTTAGCATGTCTTCTATTACTCTATTTACTCTCTCTGTCTATCCATCAGACTCAGGATGATACACTGTACTAAAGTTCAGATTTGTTCTGAATCCTTTGAACAGTCCTTTCCAAAAATTCGAAGTGAATTTCGGGTCCCTATCAGACACAATTGTCTTAGGAATTCCATGCAAGCGTGCAACTTCTTTTAAAAAGATATTAGCAACCTCTGTTTCTCTGTGGGTGGTTTTCAGTGGAATAAAATGGGCAACTTTAGTAAGCTTGTCCACCACCACCATGATTGAATCATGTTGCTTGCTTGTTCTCGACAATCCTGTGATAAAATCCATTGTTACCACGTCCCATTTCCACTTAGGAATAGGTAAAGGCTGCAACAACCCTGCTGGGTGTCTATGCTCAGCCTTAACCTGTTGGCATTCCATACATCTGGTGATGTATTCAGCAATTTCTTTCTTCAACCCCGGCCAAAAATAATGGCTTTTGACTGCTGCCACAGTCTTTTGATATCCAGGATGACCAGCATCAGTCGTGTTATGCATTTCTTTTATAATTGCCAGCTTCAATTCTCGATCATTGGGTACATACACTTGGTTTTTATACAGAAGTAAACTATCAGTTCCCAAGGTGTAACTTTCCTGGGTTTGTGGTTTCTCATGCTGCTGTAGCTTTGCTACAAGTCTTTTGTACTGCAAATCAGCATTTGTAGCTTCAAAAATCCTGTCTTTAATCTCAGTTCTATACATGCTAATGGTTGTAGCATGTAATTCGTGCGCTTTTCTGCTGAGTGCATCAGCCACCTTATTTTCTTTCCCTTTGATATGTTGGATATCAGAGTCATATTCACACAGAAATTCCAGCCATCTAATTTGCCTGGCATTTAAGGTTGGCTGATCAAATAAATATTTCAGACCGTTGTGGTCTGTTCTTAACTCGAATATCTTGCCCATGAGGTAATGTCTCCATTTCCTCAAGGCGTGGACGATTGCTGCCAGCTCCAAATCATGGGTGGCATAATTCTTCTCATGTTCCTTCAACTTCTGTGATTCATAGCAAACTACAAATCCTTCTTGGCTGAGAACTCCTCCCAGCCCTTCCTTACACGCATCTGTGCACACTACATAATCCTTGTTTGGATCTGCAATCCTCAGGATTGGAGCACTAGTGAGTAGTTGCTTCAATCGCTGGAAGCTGCTCTCACATTCATCAGTCCACTGGAACTTCTTCCCCTTTCTTTGCAAGGAAGTGATAGAATGCTATCTTTGAGAATCCGGCTATAAACCTCCTATAGTAGCCTGCCAGACCCATAAAAGATCTAACTTCTGTCACATTCCTTGGTGCTGGCCATTCTCGAATGGCCTGTACCTTCTTAGGATCCACAGCGATCCCCTCCTCTGATATAATGTGTCCCAGATAATGGATCTGCTTTTGGTAAAATGAGCACTTGCTCAGTTTTGCGTACAGCTGATGTTCTCTCAACACCTGCAGCACCATTCTAAGGTGTTGTTCGTGTTCTTCCTCTGTCTTGGAATACACCAAGATATCGTCCAAGAAGACTATGAAAAACTTGTCCAGATAACTTCTGAACACTCCATTCATTAAGCACATAAA
>ML796216.1:441732-484273 GCA_009831015.1 Picea engelmannii
ATGGCTAGCCCCTGAATCAATCAAAATAACAAGTGGTCGGTTGTTGATCATACCTTCCACTTCAATCATGTGCAATTGAAATTCCGCTTGCTTATTGTCCAGGGCTGCGTAGATCCTCGGCATTCTGCTGCCCATATCCTCCAGTGTTTCAGCTTGCTGAACCGTATGTATAGTTCTTGCCTTACCATTTTTATGGGGACAATCTCTGTACTTGTGGTTTCCTTGACAGCCCCAACACTGAATGGGCGCCTGTCTCTGTCTTTGTGGTCTTTCTTCAGTCATTCTCGGCTCTCTAAACGAGGGTTGTCCCCGAAGACTGTTTTTGAAAAAGGATGGCTTGTCTCCCTTCTGCCTTTGTTCTTTCTTAACCCTCTTCTGGTCATCCCAAGCCTTCCGAAAGGTAGGTTTTTCTCTTTGTTGTTCGTATAGGCATTTCACCCTTCTTATGGTTTCTTCCATGGTCTTAGGATCATCGTATTGAATTTTGTCACCAATGGAAGGTGGCAGTTCACTCAGATACCTCTAAATTTTAACAACCTCGTCTTTAATGAATGGGACATACTTCAGTAGTTCCAGAAAACTTCGTTCATACTCATCAATGGTCATACTGCCCAACTTGAGTTCGAAGAACTCCTTCATCTTTCTGTCATAGTATCTTTTAGTCGGGTATTTCTTCTCGAAATACTTCTTAAATTCCTTCCAAGTGACCTCTTTCTCTCTGATGTGTTGCACCTGCACAAACTGATCCCACCACATGGAGCCTTTTCCTTTCAGTTGGTACATTGCAATTCTTCCTTCTGCATGAGCAGAATAATTCTGCAGTTGGAAGTATTTCTTCATGCCAAGCAACCAGGTCTCGACATCTTCCTCCTTTTTATGTTCTCCATCAAATGTGGGAGGCTTAATCTTGTTCATTTCTCCTTTCAATTCCTCCTTTCTAGATTTTTGATGTTTTCTGGTAGGGGACGGGCTTGAACTATTGTGTGTCTTACTGTCTGAATGTTTTTGGGAGCGACTGTGATGTCGGGTACCACTCCTCGATCTACTTCTTCTCCCATGATTTATGCGACTCTCTGTCATACCTGAGTCTCTTCCCTTCTCAAGTTTTTTCTCTATTCTTTCCAGGCTCTTCAAGAATTTTAAGTTTAATTCCCCTTGTCGATCCCTGACTTTCATGAGCTTTCGGCTATCAACTCGACGCTCCTTGGCCTCTCTTTGCAATCCTTCAAGGATTTTCATTATGTGTCCTTCCTTATCCATCTCTTTTCCATGCCCATTAGAGTTCGATCCTTCGACTCCCAGGTTAACATCCTTTCCTTCCCGTTCATCTTCTATTTCAGGGGTAAACTGCACTTTTCCCCACTCCATAGTCGGCGTTGATTAAATAGAATCCTGACCTTCGTTGAACTCTGCACACACACTGTGCAATTCAATTCGAAGTTTGTCAATCCATTAAACCTTCACGAACAATCCACAATATTTATAACTAATACCAACAAGAACAAAATACATTTCGATTCCAATTGAGTTTTCTGAGCTTCTCTTTTGGCTCTGCAATTTTCGTGTTTTTGGGATTTTGGGTTTCGGGGTTTCGGAGTCTCAGTACTAGAGAACTCCCGCTTAACTCTTCGGGCTAGACTCGTGGTTCAAACGACCTTCCTTGATATGACCATAGTCATACCTCTTATCGGGGTTTCAGACTTCCCAAGGTCCAAATGCACATGTCCTCATGATTCGCGATTCTCCGAATCCCGACGTGTTATTCACACGTTAGCCCTCCTGGCTTAGCTTCTGGTCCATGTGACCTCTACCTTGCAACCGTAGTGAGACTTCTCATCGGGGTTTCGGGTTTCAGAGTTTCACAATGCAAGGACTTCTTGTCCCCGCGATTCCCGATTCTCCAAATCCCGACACGCCACTATACGGACAGTTGGCTTCCCCAATGGTGCTTCCCTCTTTTCTGGCATACTGATAGCTGGCCGCACGGTGGTACCTTCCTCCCTATCGGGATTTTTCTCGATGGTTCTGATGGCGGCCACTTGTCCACGTCACCGACTCCGTCGTGGCCCCACATTATTTCCTTAGCCTGTCGGGATATCGCGTTTGGCGATTTCCAGTTGCAAGATTATCCTATCCTCAGGATCTCCGATACGCCGATTTCTGACTCTCTTAGTATTTCTGACATGCATCCTAAATGATGGACGGTTCAGGTCAACCCTCGAGTTTCGCTACTTTACAAAACCACAAACCTTCACTTACCTGAACTCCGATGACCACATTCCTGATCTGGATGACCACGCGACACGTGCCTTCTATTTTTCAGATAGTCTAGATCTATTTCAGAGCTTTCGCCTCTAGTCTCTAACATTTAACCTTCGGACATCTCCCGAATGATCCTATGGCTGACGGGTTTTCCGGTCGATTCTGACGGCTCAGACGGTTCCTAACCAACTTGGAATTTCGCATATTGTGATTTCCACATTTCCTATGTACTTCAAAAGGAATTTTAATTCCTACGTACATTTTTCCAGATCCGACGGTCACGAGGGCTCGCCTTCCCTCCCGAACAGATCCTAAGGTTCTAACATCATTGGTGTAGAGGTATGTCTCCCTGCGGCCATAAACCACACCAGTTGCGGTTTCACTGCACCACAAAACTTCCTGAGCTCGTAAGCGCGATCAAGCAACTACTTGCCACTCCGGAAACAAACCAAGGTTCGAAATTGGTTCTCTCGACCCAATTTCCTTTCGCACTCTCGGTCCAAAGACCGCTCCACCGACCCATCTAGGCTAAGTGTCGAAACCTTGGCTCTGATACCAATTTGTAGTGTCACTTTTCACTACCGAGGCTTTTAGCGCACTATGTAACAATCTGTACACACTTGCGTTGCATTTACATAACGCATACAGTCCAGTATATACTCCACATGCATTTAATAGTAATTAAACACGTTTAAGTCTCAGAGTAAAAACATATAATTTTACTGCTACGATTAAACAATCCATAACATTCCATAATAATTCATATACACAGCAGAATCATGATAATATATACAGCACAATCATATGGAAATGTGATAAGAACATAATTAGATACTTATCTTGTAACAATGGATAAATCCACCAACCAAATGCAGGCCTTCCATGAACCTCCCATACGTAGACCGCACTGCTCCTCAACTCAACAGTGGGTCACCCCCGAGCTGGGACTGAGCTCCACCCCAGGGAAAGGAATCCTAGGCTAGGCTGAGGTTACAGGGAAAACAACACAGAAATATCTGGAAGGATTCTTTCCAAAGATGCCATCCTACGCCCACTACTGCCAGACTCTCATTCCCCACATTCCTGTTCCGCCCGGGAGTATACACCTTCACACGCACAGTCCATCGGTGCTAACCTCCCTCTTTGGTTCTCGGCAACAGGTCGGATCAGGAAGTCTCAGAGCCTGTAGCTGGTGCTGGGCACTCTCTGGAAGAAACCACTTCCCAGCAAACTCTTTCACCTATAAAGAGTTGCTCATAGGCCAACAAGCCTCACGCAGTCCAGAACTGCATGCCACAACCAACACAGGGAAAACAGACACAGGCTTCCCAAGAACCGGTTCAGTAGTCACAGGATGTTCTCACGGTCAAGATTTCAGAATAGGGCTCCACGCACAAGCTCGCTCACCTTTTCCTAGGCAAACAGAGACTCTTCCCTGAAATTGACATGGACATCTCGTTCGGTGAATGCACACACTGGTTTTCTCTCCCAGACAGAATCCACGGCTCTGAACAAGGGTAAACATGCATTCTTCAGCACCCAACACAGGATTCCTCTCTATAACTGACATACACGAGGTCTCTTGCAGACTGGGTCATACCCATCCTGCTCCGAGCAGTCGGGTCGAATGGAATGCCAGAAAATCCCCCCCCCCCACGGCTGTTCTTATATGTTTTATTTGCATGCGTCAGGGTGGGCATTTGTCACCCTGGAAACTGCATGCATTCCATCCGCATGCCTCCCTGTACACGCCTTTTCTTTTTGCTAGGAACTTAGGATAAAATAATATGCACATGGCTTTTTAGGAAATAATATTAAAATATTATTCCAGGCCTAAGCCCCTAGGCTGAACACTCAGCCCCTTTCCCACCTTCCATCCCCTAGTTCCTTGCCCACTCTTTGGACGCTCAGTCCCCCTTCACTCATTTATTGTGGTCGGTCTGCACCTGGCGGTGTTTATATTTTATTGATTATTCTGCATACATACAAGTACAACAGCAGGCTCCTGGCCCTCAAACACTTAGGCATCCTAGCCTAACAAACACATAAGCCTTCCAGCTTATACAAAACCTTGCTCACCAGCCTATAGAGCATATTTACAATTCATTGCATATATCATGATCTGTAACGAGCCCCTAGTTTCGAACTTCGATGCGTTCTTCACACGTTAGCCCTCCTGGCTTAGCTTTTGGTCCATGTGACCTCTACCTTGCGACCGTAGTTAGACTTCTCATCGGGGTTTCGGGTTTCAGAGTTTCACAATGCAAGGACTTCTTCTCCCCGCGATTCCCGATTCTCCGAATCCCGACGCGCCACTATACGGACAGTTGGCTTCCCCAATGGCGCTTCCCTCTTTTCCGGCGTACTGACAGTTGGCCGCATGGTGGTACCTTCCTCCCTATCGGGATTTTTCTCGATGGTTCTGATGGCTGCCACTTGTCCACGTCACCGACTCCGTCGTGGCCCCACATTATTTCCTTAGCATGTCGGGATATCGCGTTTCACAATTTCCAGTTGCAAGATTATCGTGTCCTCAGGATCTCCGATATGCCAATTTCTGACTCTCTTCGGATTTCTGACACGCGTCCTAAATGATGGACAATTCAGGTCAACCCTCAAGTTTCACTACTTTATAAAACAACAAACCTTCACTTACCTGAACTCCGATGACCACATTCCCGATCTGGATGACCACGCGACACGTGCCTTCCATTTTTCAGACAGTCTAGATCTATTTCGAAGCTTTCACCCCTAGTCTCTGAGGTTTAACCTTCGGACATCTCCCGAATGATCCTATGGCTGACGGGTTTTTCGGCCGAGTCTGACAGCTCAGACGGTTCCTAACCAACTTGGAATTTCGCATATCGTGATTTCCACATTTCCTATGTACTTCAAAAGGAATTTTAATTCCTACGTACATTTTTCCAGATCCGACGGTCACGAGGGATCGCCTTCCCTCCCGAATAGATCCTAAGGTTCTAACATCATTGGTGTAGAGGTCTGTCTCCCTGCGGCCATAAACCACACCAGTTGCGGTTTCACTGCACCGCAAAACTTCCTGAGCTCGTAAGCGCGATCAAGCAACTACTTGCCACTCCGGAAACAAACCAAGGCTCGAAATTGGTTCTCCCGACCCAATTTCCTTTCACATTCTCGGTCCAAAGACCGCTCCACCGGCCCATCTAGGCTCAGTGTCGAAACCTTGGTTCTGATACCAATTTGTAGTGTCACTTTTCACTACCGAGGCTTTTAGTGCACTATGTAACAATCTGTACACACTTGTGTTGGATTTACATAACACATACAGTCCACTATACACTCCACATGCATTTAACAGTAATTAAACACGTTTAAGTCTCAGAGTAAAAACATATAATTTTACTGCTATAATTAAACAATCCATAACATTCCATAATAATTCATATACACAGCGGAATCATGATAATATATACAACACAATCATATGGAAATGTGATAAGAACATAATTAGATACTTATCTTGTAATAGTGGAGAAATCCACGAACCAAATGCAGGCCTTCCACGAACCTCCCAGCAGTAGACCGCACTGCTCCTCAACTCAACAGTGGATCACCCCCGAGCTGGGACTGAGCTCCACCCCAGGGCAAGGAATCCTAAGCTAGGCTGAGGTTACAGGGAAAACAACACAGAAATATCTGGAAGGATTCTTTCCAAAGATGCCATCTTACGCCCACTACTGCCAGACTCTCATTCCCCACATGCCTGTTCCGCCCGGGAGTATACACCTTCACACGCACAGTCCATCGGTGCTAACCTCCCTCTTTGGTTCTTGGCAACAGGCCGGATCAGGAAATCTCAGAGCCTGTAGCTGGTGCTGGGCACTCTCTGGAAGAAACCACTTACCAACAAACTCTTTCACCTGGAAAGAGTTGCTCACAGGCCAACAAGCCTCACGCATTCCAGAATTGTGTGCCACAACCAACACAGGGAAAACAGACACAGGCTTCCCAAGAACCGGTTCAACAGTCATAGGATGTTCTCACGGTCAAAATTTCGGAATAGGGCTCCATGCACAAGCTCGCTTAGCTTTTCCTAGGCAAACAGAGACTCTTCCACGAAATTGACATGGACATCTCGTTCGGGGAATGCACACATTGGTTTTCTCTCCCATACAGACTCCATGGATCTGAACAAGGGTAAACACGCATTCTTCAGCACCCAGCACAAGCTTCCTCTCTGTAACCGACATACACGAGGTCTCTTGCAGACTGGCTCATACCCATCCTGCTCCGGGCAGTCGGGTCGAATGGAATGCCAGAAAATCCCCCCCCACGGCTGTTCTTTTCTGTTTTATTTGCATGCGTCAGGGTGAACATTTGTCACCCTGGAAACTACATGCGTTCCATCCGCATGCCTCCCTGTACACGTCTTTCCTTTTTTCTAGGAACTTAGGATAAAATAATATGCACATGGCGTTTTAGGAAATAATATTAAAATATTATTCCATGCCTAAGCCCCTAGGCTCAACACTCAGCCCCTTTCCCACCTTCCAGCCCCTAGTTCCTTGCCTACTCTATGGACGCTCAGTCCCCCTTCACTCATTTATCGTGGTCGGTCTGCACCTAGCGGTGTTTATATTTTATTGATTATTCTGCATACATACAAGTACAACAACAGGCTCCTGGCCCTCAAACACTTAGGCTTCCTGGCCTAAAAACACATAAGCCTTCCAACTTATACAAAACTTGGCTCACCAGCCTATAGAGCACATTTACAATTCATTTCATATATCATGATCTGTAACGAGGCTCGGCCTTGGGGACACTACAAGAAGGAAAGGAAAAAACATTGAAGAAACCCCAGAAATAATTAAATGAAATATTGAAGAGAAAATAATAATTCGAACCCAAAAGGAAATTGAAGGTGCGTCAAATACTATAAATAAGAGGCTAGATCATTTCATTTTCACATATCGTAATTTTCTCCTCATCAAGTGCGAACTAGGAAGTGGGACAATGGTGAGGGGTGGCACGGTGGTGAATGAACATTTTGGAATACTTTTGAAGGGTGCACTACCTATGTATGGTTATCTATCTTTGTCTAGTTTGGTATCTTTCTGGTGGTTCGATATTTCTTGAGGTTTATTCCTCATAGGGTGGGATTTTTCTATGGTTATTAACTGAATAGTGATGTACTTATTGGCTTGAATTCTTCTTAGGAAGTTTTGTTGGGTTTTCTCCAAATGTTTCGTTTCCCAGGGTAAAATCTTGTGTCTACTGTGTATGGTTATCTTTCTATGATTCTGTTGTTTCCACTACTATGTTTTGGTTGAGATTTTTAGTGTGTAATTATTCTATGATAACAGTGGCATTGAAAATATGTTTGAAAATCATAAGGAAATAATTATGAGATCTGGAAATAGAAAATTCAACACGAGATTATGACCTTCGAAATCGTGATCATTTTCCAAAATATTTTCCTAGTTTATGCTAACATGGTTGTTGATGTAATTTTATAGGTGCACATGGAACCCTGAGGTGATTCCCTGTGACCCTCTTTTCCACCTTGTCCCTACCTTGTCGGCCTCCAACATTTTCCTCCTTCTCTCTTTCCTCATTGTATTCTCTTCTCTATCCTCTTTCTTCCTTTATGTTTATCACATTTTATGATTAATAAAATATTATTGTTTATGGTACCACCTGAAAAACATTTAATTTTGGATGGAACAAGGATCCCACATTGTATGTCACACCTCCACCTGGTACCCTTTCATTGGCCATGGGGATGGGTCGGTCCCATCTCGCACCCTTTTCCATTATCGCACAAACTTGCTTTCTCCCATATCTAATGGTGGAGATGAGGGGAGATCAATGACTATGTTTCATTTCACATCACCAAAATGATCAAGGGTTATCAACCCTTCACTATGTGATACCAAAAACCTCCAAGATGTGTGTTGCATTTCCATTGGTTTCAAATCACCAAAAAATGTTTCCAAACCGCTTTGTGAGAGATGTGATACTACTTATGGCATCAGGCCACTGCTCCACTAGTTTTCCTTCAACCATGGCCTTGCCACATCACCATTACCATGTCACCTGAGACGTGGCTTCCACATCACTACTGATATCATATACGGAGAATTACCATTATTTCCCAAAATTTCAAAATTTCCCAAACTTTTCAAAAGTGCTTATTTTCATAATTTCTTCCATGGCCACCATGAAACTCACAAATTAAGCTTCTAATGGATAATTCCATCCCTATTCATGTCAATTATACCCCTACACCTAAAATTAGACACTTCCACATTGAGTTCTTAGTGAATTTCATTGTAGAAATTGGGGATTTTTCCCAATTTTGCCTAATCTCATCCTAGATGCTCTTTACTGTCCAAAATTTGACCAATTACATGCCAAAAAATGATTAAACATAGGTTAAAATTGGGTATTTTAACCCTTGATCTCAATTTCCTCAAATTCCTCATGAATGTTTACCTAATTTCACTAGACTAATTTTGAAAAATAATTTGCAGATGTCCTCTCAGCTTTAATTCTATGGATTCAACTTCTGCGTGTTGTTTCTATCGCATGCAGGCTCAGTGTTGAACCTATGGCTCTAATTCCACAGTGTAACATACCTAGGAACCCACTTGGTCAATGTCACCATAAACCCAACTTTTGTCAAGCACTAAAGTTTTTAATTTTCTTCAATTCATCCCATTGATTCTCTGATACCATTTACTAATTAATATGCCGAAACGCGACGTGTCTTTGGAGTAGGGTTGTGGTCATGGAGGAAGTAGTCACATGGACTGAGATTTGGTCAGGGGATAATCGTCATTGAGCCCATTTCGGCATTTTGACATTTCGGAGTTCGCGAAGTAGAGAAGGCTGTGATTTTGGAATTGAGAGTTTCAAACTCCCAGTTCGTGAAATCCCAAAAGAATCTAGACCGTTAGATCTGGGTCAATAAGGTTCGTTGATCTCGCATGAAAATTCACACATCGAAATTCGAGAATCATAGTTTCGAAAGGTAAGGAAACTCTCTGCTGTGGATTTTTGCGAGTCATGAAATCCCGAAGAGCGAAAGGAATAGGACCCAATCCTTGGTGGAGGGTCGTCATATGGCCCCATAGAGTTAAGGGACAATATCCGTTGGGCCCCAATTGGGTTTCAGGGTTTCGGGACTCAAGAGGTAGAGTTGCATGGTCAACACAACTCCCGAAATCATGAAGAGAAAAATGTCGAAAGGTGGGTCCCAAGTATGAGTCAGAGGATACGTGCAGTGGAAGTCAAAGGAGTGGTCAAGGTTCAACGAAAATCTCGAAAGGTCGTTGATCTCGCCAAAGGAGAAATTTCAGAATTCGGGGAATCATAAGGGAAGAGGAACGATTGTTGGTTGTTCGCTCAAGTCCCTAAAAGCTTAAATTAGTGGGAAAGAAGTGGTGTGTATTTAGCACATTGAAGGAGTCAACCTTTGTTGACATTTCGGGTTTCGTAGGTTGAAGAGTCAAGGAACTTACATCAGGATTCGCGAAGACGCAAAATCAGAAATTCCTTTTTCGGTAAAAGTCTCGATCATATTTGTTGATCAGGTGTGTAGAGTTAGCGCCCTGTGTTTGATCATGCATGCATAATTCATAAGGACCTGTGGATACACCCTTGTGTGTGTGAGATATTCCCTGGGGGGAAAATCAAAGAGTCAATCTGACTCAGGGAAAGGTTTAGAATGATCCTAAGACCGGGAGGTTGCGCAAAATCTGCTGAGGCAGGGGGTGTTGTATTAGTCGTGGTATTAGACCCTGATTTTGTCTATATATTGCAGGCAGAGGATGCCAGAGGAAAAGGAAGACAGAGTGTTGAAGCTTTGTGATGATTGTTGCAAGGTGCACAACAGCCAATAAACAATCAGGAGGATTGTAGGAAAGGTTGGAAGCACTCACGGTTGCAGAGTGACAACAACAAGTTTTCTAGGAGGGAAGACAGGAACAGGAAGATGGCTATTGAAGGCCATGGGCATGGTCACAGGGAAGACCGCAAGTAGAAGAAATATCCAGAGATGGATCTGGAACTCAA
The DNA here is from genome assembly GCA_009831015.1 of Picea engelmannii. NCBI lineage: Eukaryota > Viridiplantae > Streptophyta > Pinopsida > Pinales > Pinaceae > Picea > Picea engelmannii. The sequence goes on from ML796216.1 coordinate 452,053, forward strand.
TGAGGTGAGAGTAAGAATGGAAGAGCTTGCACTGCGGATGCAGCAGGATGCAAAGATGCATTGGGTATATGAATGGCCCATAAAGAGAGGGGTAAAGTGGCCAGTTAAGTATTTATTGGCTCAAAGGTAGCGGAGACTGTTGAAGGAATGGTTGAGGCGTATTAGAAGCCTCAGTGATTGAGAAGTAGTGGTTCAAACTTGTGAACCAGAGACTGGGAGAAATCTCAGTGACATTGAGAATGAGATGAGATCGTTGGAGGATCTCATAGACTGCCAGGTGGGCAGCAGAAAAATCCCATACTGCCAAGTGGGAAAAGGAAAGTAGATGAACTTAGAGGTGAGTTCATATCAGCAAGAGGAGCTGACAAAGAAGGAAGATCAGAAAAGCATTCTAATGATTGGAGGGATAAGAGTATTCATACCAAGCAGCCAAGTGGAGGCCAATGCATAGGATGAAGGTGCAGCAGAGGAAGAAGGATAGCCAACAGAAACTATCACGAAAGAAGAATTGGGGCAGACATTAGGAGATACCCCAGCAGAAGGAGAAGAAGATGAGCATTCGGAAGAATGGCTCAAAGATTTCAGCCAATAGCTGAAACAAAGACACCTGCAACACTGAAGCTGATAGCAGAAGAAGAGAATGAAGATAAGATGCTCACTCCATGGGAGAAGGAGCTAGAAATGTTAGAGGATTGGCTAAACAATCCAGAACCAGTAGATGACTGTCGAGAGAAGATAGTCATGTAGATGTTAGTAGAGGAGAATTCTGAGGAATTGCTCGAAAATTTCAGCCAGAGAGCTGAACAGTTGATGATGACTACAATGTCGAGGCGTGCAGCAGTAGATGAAGGAAAATTCCAGTTTAAGGAGCAGTTGGAGGAAGATGGAATTCAACCAGCACAAGAGGAAATGGCAGAAGCTAATCTGTCAGAGAAGGTGACTGAACAACAGGTCAGTCAAAAAAATAAGATTGCAGAGCTGAATTTTGCAGCAGGGTGGCAAGTTGAGGCCACAAAGGAAGAAGATGGCATGGGAGATCTAGATGATCTACCCGTTTGCAGGGAAGAAGTGAAATTGAGCAGGCTGCAAAAGGAGAGCCAGCCCTGGGAGTAGTTGGACGAGATAATTGAGGAGATAAGAAGGTTGATGATCAGATCAGCAGAAGCGGTCAGCAAAGGGAAGCTGAGCAGAGGAGAACTTGCCATAGCAGCAGGGCAACAGAAGCAACAACAACAGTGAAGCGATGGAGCGGATGGACAGCTCCAAAGAACTGTTTGGGATTCAAGTGGATTTCGACAGCCATGCTGGGAAGCTCATGAGCAAGAGCTCATGAATTTCTCACAGTAGAGGAGTATGATGCAGGAGCATCGTTCCAATCCAGCTACGCACCATCGAACCAACACATCAAAGCGTGCGCTCAATGGAAGGAGGGATGAGCAACACTCTCGTTTTTCAAAATTTGAAAATTGTATTAAATGTTGTAAGGCTGGTAGAGCAAAAAGCCATGCATGTGCATATGTTTTAGATAAAGTTTGCCTTAAATGGTTGTAAGGATGAGATCCAGATATGATTCGGACTAGACAACCATTCAAGGTAATTGAATGTAATTTAATGAGAGTTGGTGAGATGGAGGGAAGAGCTCGAGGAGCCTCTCTTTGTAAAAAGATTTTCTTTGAATCTAGATTTAGTTGGGGAAGAGTAGAACAGGAAGAATAGGGAGAAGAGAGGAAGTCGTGACTCTGTTGTAGTTCGAGCTCACATTGTAAAGAGGCATTTCATATTAATACAATCATAGCATTTTTTCTTGCATGTTGTTGGTCATGTGTTTGTGAGTTCATGAATGAATGTCTTTATGTGTTGATGATATGTTGTAAATGTATATTAGATATGCATTTGCAGGGATAGATAGATTTTCCTATTTGAGAGTTCTTTGATTTCAAGTTTGGATTCTTTGTGGTTTCATGCAAGAGTGCATGACAGAGTACTGCGGTCTCTGAAAACCAGTGCAGGAGTGCACTTCTGAATTCTGTGGAATTTCAGACAAAGACGTGCCAGGAGGGCACACTAGCTAAATTCATTGACTCAAGGAGGAAGCCTCAAGGTTGTTGAACACCTTGAAGGAGAAACTATGCAGAGGAGAGCACAGAGAGGAGAATCATAATTGTTGAGAATTCTGTCAAGGCTCTGCGAGGAGGGCATTGAACAAATGCAGAGGATGTATTGAGGAGAACTCTATTTCGAGTTCGGTGCGAAGACAGAGTCACTAAGGGTTGTGGAGAACTCTGCCAGGTGGCCATTGAGTTGGTACAAGTGTGCACAGAAGGAACTCTTTTTTGAGTTCAGAGAGAAGAGAAGTGTCACAGGAAGAGACACTCATAGGGTTACTAAACACCCTGCAGGCTCAACAAAGTGTGCTTGAGTAGGAAGTTGCCAGAGGGCACTTACATCCCTTCAAGGAGAGAAAGGGACAAATACACTTCGAGGTCAGAGCCACAGATAAGCTCAGAAGAGATAACACCATTTCATGCAAAGGTTCTGCAAGAGGTTGCAAAGTTCGAAGGAACCTTTGAGGTTTAGAGAAATAAAGCTTAGGAGGAGGAACACCTCTTAGAATATAGGCGGGAGCCAAGGTTACAGGCTTCGCAGCAGAGACAAAGGCGGAGGCCTTTTGGAGAAAGAAATCTTCCAAGGGAAAGGAAGAAGGGCATGCTCGAGGTAGAGCACAAATGCAGTTAGATCAGCTGGAGTGGCGAGATCTGGGTCATTAAAGTCTACGTCCAGACGCATGCAGGAAAGCGCACAAGGAAGAGAAACAGATCTGGGCCATCAGATCTAATGCAAAGGGCCGATAGCCATTAGATCTAGAGGAAGGCGCATAGAGTTTAACCTCTGGGAGGTCGCGCAGGAGAGGAGCCGAAACAAACGGTGGAGACACTTTGTGGAGAAGTGTGAATCCCGTGGGCCATTGAATGAGAAGCAACAAGAGCCGTTGATTCCCCTTTGGAGTGGAATTTCGACATTTCGGCATTTCAGGGTTCGGCATTTCCGCAATTCTGATGACAAGGAGCCGGGGACTTTGCATTGAAAACCCCGAAGTCCCGAAACATGACATGTCTTTGGAGTAGGGTTGTGGTCACGGAGGAAGCAGTCACATGGACCGAGATTTGGTCAGGGGCTAATTGTCGTTGAGCCCATTTCGACATTTCGACATTTCGGAGTTCAGGAAGTAGAAGAGGCTGTGATTTTGGAATCGAGAGTTTCAAACTCCCGGTTTGCGAAATCCCGAAAGAATATAGATCGTCAGATTCGGGTCAACGAGGATCGTTGATCTCGCATGCGAATTCACACATCAGAGTTTCGAGAGGTAAGGAAACTCTCTGCTGTGGATTTCCGCGAGTCGCGAAATCCCGAAGAGTGAAAGGAATAGGACCCAATCTTTGGTGGAGGGTCAGATGACCCCATAGTGTTGAGGGACAATAGTCGTTGGGCCCCAATCAGGTTTCGGGGTTTCGAGACTCAAGAGGTAGAGGTGCATGGTCAACACAACTCCCGAAATCACAAAGAGAAAAACGCCGAAAGGTGAGTCCCAAGTATCAGTCAGAGGACACGTGCCACAGAAGTCAAAGGAGTGGTCAAGGTTCGGCAAAAATCCTGAAAGCTCCTCGATCTCGCCAAAGGAGAAATTTCAGAATTCAGGGAATCATAAGGGAAGAGGAACGATTGTTGGTTGTTCGCTCAAGTCTTGAAAAGCCGAAATTAGTGGGCAACAAGTGTTGTGTATTCGATGCATTGAAGGAGTCAACCTTCATTGACATTTTGGGTTTCAGAGGTTGAAGAGTCAAGGAACTTACATCAGGATTCACGAAGTCGCGAAATCCGAAATTCCTTTTTCGATAAAAGTCGCTATCATATTTGTTGATCAGGTGTGTATAGTTAGCTCCCTATGTTTGATCATGCAGGCATAACTCATAAGGACCTATGGATACACCCTTGTGTGTGTGAGATATTCCCTATGGGGAAAATCGAAGAGTCAATCTGACTCAGGGAAAGGTTTAGAACGATCCTAATATCGGGAGGTCGCGCAGAACCTGCTAAGGCAGGGGGTGCTGCATCACTACACATTTCAGACAGTGAGGTAATCAAAAGGTAAATTAAACTGAAATAAGATTTTCAGAGGTTTGAATCCCAAGCTCGTGTGCCCATTTATTTATTGCAGGAGAACACACAGTTCAAAATGATAAACAACAACATAATAATATTAAGAACGCGACCCATTTATTTATCTATTTATTGTAGGAGAACACACAGTTCAAAATGATAAACAACAACATAATAATATCAAGAACGTTGGATACAACAACGATATAATAATATCAAGAACGCGGGATACACTTAACTATCCTTCGAGAAGTCTGTCGATGAAGGGATAACCTTGCCCGCCTCTTAGTTTACATGAGTGAAAGACTTCGTGTAAAGGATGAAGGCAATGGCATATCTCAAGAATTCTCTATAACTACTATAAGTGAGACTTCGTCTAAGTAAAGGAAGCGTAAGGCAGACAATGACATAGTTACTGTTGGCTATTCCCTCCCACTTCGGGTACGCAAGCAGGGCTTTGGGGAAGAAATATAGGTGAGTTAGTTAAGGCTTATTCCCCTCTCCAGTAAAGATCTTATATCATTAGAGAGAAAGAGAAAACATAATTCCATAGCATTTGCGAAATATATCTTTACGAAGTGTTGCTTCCTTATATATATATCGACTCGTCTCTTTTCAGGAACTAGGGAGAGAGAGAATAAGGCCAAGGCCAAGGAAATATAGAATCTGTAATAGTGGTAAGTGCCAAGGAAAGATAGAATCCATCCGTAGTATAAGTGTCGAAAGTGATTTCCTGACCCCAGGCTCAGGCTTTATGGATATAAAATCAAGCACTGGGGGTGCCACCAAGAGCAGCTGTTGAACCCATATCACCACCACCCCATTAGATGTAGGAATAAAGAAATCAGTAGCTATTGACCGAGAGCCAGCACCATCTATTTCATATCTATACCCAATTAATGTGCTAGCTTCGATACGAGTGTCAGTTAAAGATTTAGTTTGAGATTTTGTAAGTACCCTCTAGTGTGTGCCCCTCTATGGTGTACCTATGTGAGTCAAGCCAACATATATCCTATCTATAAACCATTGGAGGGCGATATACAACGCATCTAATCCAGATATGTGGTGGTTCGTTCTCCTTCATGTGGTAGTTCTCCGTTAGGAAGTTATCTATCTATTATGTAGTTCCCCATCACTAGGTGGGTATCCATCGCTAGGTGGTTCTCCATGTGGTTGTCTTCTAGTCAGTTAACCATAAGGTGGTTGTTGTTCACCATAGGGGGCTACTTTTCACCATAAGGTGGTCGTTCCCCATGCGATGGTTCACCAGGTGGTCGTTCGTGTCCCCCATGCAGTGATTCGTTCGTACCATGTGGTGGATAAGCTGGACCAACTACATAAAAAATTGGATCTATTGATGTTGCTTGAATAGAATCTACTAAGTGACTCAAACTCATAATCGACATAATCAAACTCAGGAATGAATCAACTGCTTAATTTTCTGTTTTTATTGATTTCCTACATCGACAGAAAGGGGTGGGACAATGGACAACAGACAACATCGGCCTAGAGGGGTGGTCCAACAGGGACGAACGAATCACAACTTGAACGTTGGCAGCCTTACCGATCGGGGTTCCTACCTCACATAGCAGACTCACACATTTAAGAGTACTTAGAGAAGATACATGTGTAGAGCTACACATATAGTACTCAGAGAAGATGCACGTAGAGCTACTCACCGAAATACTCCTACAACTACTCACAGGGAGGAGCCTACTCACAAGGGCTACAAGTCACAGGGATGAAGGGGACTATTCACAGGGAGAGGGAGGGGCCTAATCCAATGGGACTAATCCACAGGGAGGGGACTACTCAATGGGGCCTAATCCTACAGATACACGTGGAGCTACACATAATGCCTACACATAGAGCTACTGACAGAGCTACACATAGAGCGCCTCACATAGCCGATCATAGCCAGGAATCATAGCCAGTTGTCTTCTTGGGATGACCATGACCAAGTCAAGCTGGAGTTAATGTAACAACTATTGGGACGTGAGTTGTTACTTCTCTCTGGGGGTATCCTTTGAACGGATATGGCATTAACTGAACATAACTATTTCATTGAACAAAAGGTATATATTTCATGTATTGAACAGAACGTATAGAGTAGAGAGGTATCGATAGGTATCGGTAGAGAGACGTGGAGAGTATCGGTAGAGCTATAGGACCCCTCTACGGCTCTGTGTAGAGGGTCGAGGGTAGAGGTACAGGTATCTATCTGTGGGCCATCAATCTCATAAATAAATATCTATCTCTCCAGCCCAACCTAGAAATGACTGATCTCCTACGACCTGCTGGCTACGATCAACTGGGTATAGGCAATGAAACCTGGCTACTAGTGACTCTTGGAAAGTACTCCCGGCTAGTACTCCTGGCTTCGGCAATGTCGTGTGCTGCTTGTGGGATTCAGGAACCAGTGTGCAGTGTCGTTGAGTACAGTGTTTTACCGTGTGCCGTACCATACAGTGCCGGGTTTGCACAACAATACATATCGGCCACTAAAATTATCCAAGCCGTTAACTGCAAAAGCCATGATTCTTATTAGATACATAATTATCCAAAATAAGCTCAACAACTTATAGCGTGCTTGCTTAATTCCCTCCTTTCATAATTCTATTTTAAATGAAAAGTAACCTACCAGATTAATTATTCCAGCCAGCCAACTCTCTAATAAATACCAACCAGCTAGGCAAGCCATGAAGTAAGCCAGCAGCCGCCCTTTCCTTGTCGCCCGCAATAAATCAATCAAGAAGCGGCGAGGATACTAAACCAAAAAGCAATCGAAGCAATCTGCCTCTCCTAGGTCAACTTCCAGAAATGGCCATGTTCAGTAAGAATAAAATATACTTTAAGTGCCCCCTAAAAGATGAGATTTTATTAGGCGAAAACCTCACCCTCGAACCTCAGGAGAGCGCCTTCGGACCATGAATGATAAGTTTTTTTTCATTCTGGACCAAGCGAAAATATTGCCTGCTCCGAACCAGGTAGTCCATCCACGGTTCAATCAGTCTAATATGATGTAGCTACACATTGCAGACAGTGAAGTGATCAAAAAGTGAATTCAACTAAAATACGATTTTCAGAGGTTTGAATCCCAAGCTCGTGTGCCCATTTATTTAATGTAGGAGAACATATTTATGGTAGGATAACACACAGTTCAGAATGATAAACAACAACATAATAATATTAAGAACGCGGCCCTAATATTAAGAACGCGGCCATTTATTTATTTATTGTAGGAGAACACACGATTCACGATTCATAATAATATCAAGAACGCGGGATACAGCAGCGATAGTGGCCCTTTAATGGACCGCAGTAGCCATCCTTCGGACACTTAGCACAAGTCTTTACGTAAGTACAAGGAGGATAATGTTTAATGCCATCTTGAGCTGCCACTACATTGAACAGGAAGGAGAGTAGAAGCAGGCACAAAACTGTGAGCAGCCTGCCCATCTTCACCTGTCTTCGGCCCATTTTTCAACGCCGTGCTTCAAGCACAATTATATTAACAACGTCTGCGGGTGTTAATCCTGTTACAAGGCTGACTATTTATAGGAGAGTTGGGAGATCCACGCAAATGGCAATATTGCTTTCTGTTTGTTATTCCACTGATTCATTTGCAACAAATCGGAGAACTTTATGCGATTTTTTAGCCCTTTTCCGAACGCAACGCAAAGATCGTTGAAGTCTATTCGATAACAAGTAAAGTTATTGATTTGTTTTGAACAATTTTTTTCCAATTTAAATTTGCTCAAATGACACACAGCATTCCTTTACCCGATACCCAAGTTGTACACTGCACCTGATATCTGTGGAAAATGTTGAAATAGATGTTGTCAATGTGATAATATGAGAATATAGTTTTTAAGAAAAGATGCTAAGAGGAATTTATTTCGCTGACGGTCCATCTGAATGAAATCAATTATAATCTCTATAATTATATTGTTTTAGAAATTGAATCAACCTTTCCCTCCTTAATTCCAAATAAAAAAAGAAATTGTCCTTTCTTTAAAAAAATGTTTTAGTGTTTTCAAAGTGCAAATTTTGGTTTTTTTAAGTGCATACTTGGGTCACATATTTGTAAGGTCTCTTTATAACAGTAGCATTTCAATGACTAATGATTACAATATTCATAAGAATTGTGTTGTATCCATATTACTCGCAGTTAATTCTGTGAGGCTAATGCAAGCTGTGAACTCAATTGAGTACAATGATAAATTTAATTTAATTGTTTATGTAAAATGTTATATACCTGAAGAACAAAATAATGCATTTATAAATTTACTTTCATGTTATAGGGAAGTCACATGGTACGGAACATATGGATGACCAGATAAGTATTTGCTTTTACTTCCATGCCTTCCAAAGTTTTACCTTTTTTTTTTTCTTTCTTTTGTTTAAATTACATTATGAAAGTAAGTGTTGTAAGTGGTTAAATATTTATCACTTGAATGTAATCCATTATTATCATATTCTCGTTTCAAAAGACTTGAGTTAGGTTATACGTTTCATTTTTATATAAATTAAGTATATATATTTACCATTGCTATGGTTGTGCATTTATTGCAAGGTATTTCATGTAATATATTTGATTTGGTATATATGTTTACAAATGTATTGTCCACAAATATATGTGATGTAATGTAAAATATAGTAAATGTTCTTTTGAATTTTGTATGTGTTATTTGTTTTGATTAATAACTATAGTGGTTAATTGGTGAACTTGTTTCTAATAGTTGGTAAGTCTGAAATAATGTTCTTAAACAAAAAATTAGATATATTTATTATTGCATAAAGGTGGATAGGTTTACCTTGTTTTACCCGTAATAACCAACAATAGTTGCATTCCATGACACAACATCTAGTTTAGGAAAAACTAGATTACAACAATTATATTACACTCATCACTTCACTTTCTTATTTAAATAATTTCTCCTTTGCACCCACTTTGACTACTTTGACCTTTTGGGGCTTGTAGATGACTCATGAGGGTTCTCCAACTTCACATGGCCATAACTCTCTAACCGCGAGGACTTATGTGACGTTCCACATACCACTGGAAATGGCATGACATGTACTATCCATCTAGAATAGTATATTCTTCAAATACATTAAAACTCATACCATTATACATCAAACAAACTTGGGTCCATTACCCAAACCTTTGTGCTATCGAAATTTTCTACCGGACTTTCTTCAAGGGTTGACATCAATGACAACCAACCCAAATAATCAACACACTTATCTTCAATGATTATTTAGATGGAATTTTTGATGGAGATACTTCACTACCAAACCTACAAAAGATAAATATATTTCCGTATGGATGAATAAAGATAATAAATCCTATACCTTGATTGATTCTTTTGTAAGTGAAAAGGTGAGTTAGCACATCAAATCTATCAAATATTCTTTGGTTTCTATGAATAATTTGAAAGATTTGTATGATTCACATTTAGAACTCGAGCAAATTCAATTTCAATCGAAGCTCTTCAACCTAGAGTTTAAGGATAATGATCCCATGGATTTAGTGTCAAAAATTAAATCCATAGTGCATGACATTGATGCTTCTAGTGTGGGGATACACATTTCTCTCATGGACTTCATGAAGGCCTTATATGCCACACATTATCCCTATCTTGAATGAATTCAAGCTAATGGACAATTGGAGTCCCTTGATTATGATTCTTCAGAGGAGAAAATTGTAGAATGTGAGATAGATTTCAGGAACAAGACAATTCAACCCACTAGAGAGACTATGTTCCTTTCACAAAAATGATAGAATCAATTGCGTTATTCTTCTAGAGGATAAGGCAGTACGAGAGGACATGGAAAGAATAATTTAAATGTTATGGGGGTAGGTATAATTAAGGTGATATATTTTATATTCACTATGTTTGTTGTGGAAAGAATGGACTTGATGTAAACACATGTAGGATCCCATGGGAAAAAATCAAAGAAAAGAATGAACAAAAGGAAGGAAAAGGTAATTCTCCTAAATCCACTCATTTTTCTATTTCTCATTGTAATATTGGCATAAACTAAGACTTGTTCAAAACTTCATTTGCTTCTTGGAGAGATGAATGGTTGCTTCATGTCAGTGCCTCTTACCGCATGACTTTTCAAAGAGACTTATTTGAGTAATTGAATGACAATGTAGAGAGTGCATTATAATTTTCATATTGAACTAGTCTCAAACCTATGAGAATTGGCACCATTAGGCTCAAATTTCCTATATTCATGTATTTTTCTTTGTATGATGTTATCTATGTTACTGAGCTATGAAGGAACGTGATATCTCTTCTGTAGATTTGACAAAAAATCCATACTATCAACATTGTTTACGGAAAAGTTGAAATAAGGAGGTATTATGATAACATGGTCATCATGATATGATGGGAAGATGAGGAATTGTTGGATTTGGAAGGGACATATGCATGAGCACATAATTTTTAATATCTCTCTCACCATGATGAAGGTACATTACTATCTGATCCATTGTGGCATGCTATATTTGGGCACATCAATTATAATAACCTTCGCATGCTGAATAAAAAATTTGTTTTTAGTTTTTATACCATTCCAAGGAATTTGAAGAAATGTGATTCATGTATCCTTGGTAAACATAACAAATATCCTTTTCACAATTCCACTTAAGGAGCATGTAGAAAGCTAAAGTTGATACACTCTGATATGTGTTGTCCCATGACCATTGAATCTAATTTTGGTAAAAACATATCATGAATTTTATTGATGACCACACCAAGTTGTGTTGGTTTTATTTGTTGAAATATAAATCTCAATGATTTGAAACATTTAAAAAATTTCATGTATGGATTGAAAATGAAGCACAATCTCATATTCTCAATTCTCATGCTAGTAATGGAGGGGAATATACTTCTAGTGAGTTTGAAGTATATCTTCACCAACATATGATCAAGCGTCAAACCATTGTACAATACAATCCTCAGCAGAATAGTGTAGTAGAAAGAATTGAGAGGACACTCTTGAACATGGTATGTTCAACACTATTTTTCAAGAATGTGAAGTTTATGTTTTTGGTTGATGGACTTCTATGTGTAGTTTATTTAATAAATATAATTCTATCTCATGCTCTTGGTAACAAGACTCCTTATGAAATGTGGTATGACCACATTCCTTCGGTGAGGCATCTAAAGGTTTTTGGTTCCACTTGTTATGCTTTAATTCCTAAGGAGAAAAGAAATAAACTAGGCACAAGGAGTCAAAAGTGCACCTTATTGGATTAATAAAATACCACAAAATCATATAATATTTACAACGAGGTAAATAAAAAGATCATTCTTTTCATATATGTGATTTTTCTTGAGTTTCCTTAGAATGAAAATATTATTTAGCGGAAACTTCATCATCTTGATATATTTACCCATGTAAATACATATAATGAGTTTGATAACAAGATTTGACATATTAAAGGGGGAATCCCTATCTTATATCAATATTTGGAATCTCCTTTTGAGGTGCCATTTCCGCCTCTTGTAGAAAATCCAACCACTTGATTAAAACATGAAGATCAACTGGATTATATGAATGAGTGGATTGAAAGGATGAATCTTGAAGAGAGTGCATCACCATCTGAATGAATTAAGAAACCTTGACCATCACAAAAATTTCAAAAGTAGCTCATGAAGACTCTTGAAAGTGTTCCTCTTGATGAGGTTGGAAAGATAGGAACTATAAGTTATTGAAAACAAGACGATGGAGGTGATGTAGATGATTTGGATTTAGGTAATGTCAACTATATGGAAGTTTCATATGATTTTGAATTGATTTCATCGACTAACTTTGAAACAACTTCCTTTAAATCCATTGTTCCTCAAGAAGAGTGGAAATAAGCTATGTGAAAGGAGTATGACTCTCTCATCAAGAATGTGACATGAAAGTTGGTGAATCTTCCATTTGGAGCCAAACCAATTAGTTGCAAGTGAGTCTACAATAATAAGTACACATTCGATGTCTCACTTTTCCAGAATAAAGTGAGGCTTTTGGCACAAGGATATGCATATAAATAATTCATAAACCATGAGGACTCATTTACCCGACAAGAAAATAAGCTATCATTCATGATTTGTTGGCTTTGACAAAACATAATAGGTTGAAGATTCATCACATGGATGTGAAGACAAATTTCTTGAATGGATATTTGTAAGAGAATGTCTATATGTCCCAAATAGAAGCATTTGTTGTGAAAGGTCAAGCACATTTGGTATGCAATCTCATCAAGTATTTTTATGTCTTAAATGAAACACCTCGCACATGGTATGAAAATATAACTAAGAATATTTTGAATATCAATTTCAAGCACTTTAATCTTGATGATGCAAGTTTGTTTGTCAAGAAAGTTGGAAAAAATATTGTACACGTTGTGGTGTATGTACAATAAATTTTGATAGAAGGGAACAATGAAGAATATATTGCATCCATAAAGAAATAATTTAATAAGGTTTTTTAGATGAAGACATGGGACATCTTCACTAGTACTTGGGTGTCGAAGTAACTCGAGTTAGAATCTAAGGTATATATTCATTTCCCAAAATAAGTAGATTGGAGAGTTTTTAAATAAATTTGGCATGATCGATTGTAATCATATCTCTACAACAATGGAGAAAAAAATAAAGATAAGATCAAAAGAAGGGAATGAATTTGAGGATGTGACTAAATATAGACAAATTGGTGCCATGTTGGGATTCTCATCTACCTTACCACTAGTAGACCAAATATTTCATTTAAAGTTGGGATCCTTTAGAGGTTCATGAAAAAACCTTATGAAGGACATTGGTGTGATACAATTTGGGCTCAAATAATATAAGGTGGAGGAATTCAAACTAGTTGGACATACATATTCAAAAATTTTCGGGGATAAGAAGAATGGAGTGTTTACTTTAGGATACCTCAAGAGTCTTGGATTAGAATTTATCTCCTCAAGACGATGAAAACAATCTGTTCTAGCATATTCCAGTACAAATACAAGGAATGTGGCTGCTACAGAGGTAAGAAAGGATATTGTGTGGCTTAGGAACATACTAGAGGATTTGCAGGAGAAACAAGTAAATGCTACTTCACTTTTTATTGGAAACACTTCTACAATCAATTTTGCCAAGAATCCTAGATTCCATTATCGAACAAACAACATCAACACAATGTGCCATCTGATTCAACATCAAGTAGAGGCCAAGACCATTCATTTGACACATTGTTCCACAAGTAAGAAAATTGCAGACATCTTCACCAAAGCACTTGGAAGAGAAAATATTAAAATTTTTAGAAATATGCTTGGACACACAAACATACCTACGGATTAAGGAGGGTAATATTAGATACATAATCCTATGGATTATGGTGTCTTGTGAATATTATTTTAAATATTTTTATTTAGGATAAATGTGAAGAGTCATAGGTGCATAGGAATAGTCATTGTAACTCTTGGAAGATGAAACCAATGGTCACATGTATTAATATATGGTTCACATTAATAAAATTAATAATTATTGTAGTTATCCACATGCATGTGAATTCAAGTCTCGCTTTTCATATTATAGTGAATTACCACTCATGGCCTAGACAAATTCAAGGATACATGACAAGTTGTTCTCTAGGGAATATACACACTGAGCAACAAATTGCATGTCATAGTCTTAAAAAAATTGTGTTTTTCTATGGAAAATTTGAATACACCATCCAGGAAAATTTGAATACACCATCCACGTTCTTTTGGGGAAATGTTTTCAAAATTTTACCCAGGAATTGAAGTTTTACATTGCATCACACTAACCAGACCTTAGTTTTGGAAATCATTAAAGAGAACAAATAGTGTGCCATGGGTATCATGTGAGAGGGGCACCCCTAGTGGTACTTAAATTTTGTTAGTCTAATAGAATGGAAATTTCATCTATTCAAGGTTTGGTTTTTGTTTTACCATGAGTTGAAACTTATCACCTAGAGTTATTCAAGGACTAATGGAAATTTGGTCTCTAGGGAAACAAACTGATAGGAGAAACACATTTTCATCTTGTAAGTTTCTACAAGTGTGTTTAGGTAAGGACGATTTTATCATGTTGTACATATTCTTCCAAGCTATTTTCATCAAAAATCTACCTTCGAATGCAAATGTTGCATTTCCTCTCAATGTCCAAAATCCTATTTTTAGAAAACATTACAAAAGCATTATTCCATGAGAGACACAAAGTAGTGGCACCCCTAGTGGTAGTCCAATAACATAATATCAACTTATGGCTTGTAGTATTCAAGGACACATGGAAAATTAGTCTTGTGGAAAGAAAAAGAAAGAAAGTAGGTAGTAAAATTGCATATCCTCAATTCCATCAAGTGTGTTTGGGAAGGATTAAGGTGATCACATTATGTACACACTTCTAAAGTGGATTTATCAAATCCAAATGCAATTCTGTATTGTCTATCACTTGGAAAAACCCTAGTTTTGGAAATAGTAAAAAGAAATAATCCTTGAGCCATGAGAATTGTAGGATGTTGGTTTCTATAGAACTACCTTGACATCAAGAGTCCAATGGAATTGATTGAATACCAATCCTAGGCTTGGTTTATGTTTTATGGAGAGTTCCAACTCATGGCCTAGAGTTATTAAAGGATACATATTGGCAAATAGTTCAAGGGGGGAAATTGAGTAGAAAAATTACATATCTTCAACCTTTGTAATATTGTTTTGGCAATATTTGGGTGATGATACTATCCACATGATTCTAGGGAAAGGTTTTCAAAATTTTGCCCTAAAATTTTTCATTGGGTGGCCATTCTAGAAATAAGAGAAATGATGCATTTAATGACATAACATTTTGGTTAGGAATTATTTCAAAGAGATTGTGGGCTTAAGATTCCCATATTTTTAATACATAAATACAAGCCTAATGACCCAAAGAACATTATATTTAAATCCAATTCTTATTGCATAATCATGGATTTACTTACTTGTTCCATAGGCAACAAATCTATGCATACAAGTAGAATATTAACGATTGAGCATCTTAGCTAGTTGAGAGATGAATTATAAGAATGAAATGAACTTTGCCAATTATTAGTAATGTATTTTGATCATTTCACAATACACTTGATACTTATAAATGAATTATTTTTGGTCATTGTTAAATGATTTATTCTATGATGCTTGAAGAAGAACAAGAGGATTGATATTTAATGCATAGGGTTGAGATGATTATGTTGTAATTATTTGTGTTCATTGAATTATGATTCTTTAATAATATAAATATCTTAGAGTTTTCCATAATGACTAGATAGTGAGATGATTTCTTGATTATTAAATGTCAAACAATGTTCTGGAAAACTAAAATTATTAACAAAACTTTAAAGTTTTCAAATTATTTGGATTGATTTTTGCTTTGATTTAGGACAAGCACTCAAGATCTATCATGTGTGCTTTTTTAATTTCCAACAAAAATATTGTTTTCAAATAAAAATCTTTTGGATAAATTTACTTTCTAAAAAAACAATAGCCAATAGCCAATAGATTCTATAAATACATTACTCTAGTGCCACAAGGAATAAGCCAAAATTAGGCCTCATACAACTCTAAAAACATGTACTATTAAAATTAGTTTATTTTATGTTTTAATATTTTACAAATATTTTAATAAAATTTACTGAATTTATATTAAATTATACATTATATGATAATGTAGAGACGTAGATGCATAATTACTATATCTCAAAAATCATTCCATGTTGTTAAAATAGATCTTAAGAGTGAGGATCCAAATCCAATATTGCACAATTACCCAATTAAAGTGGACTTTCATAAAATCAAATTCTTCAATTGCATTATCCCTACCATGCCAAAAGGAGCAAACAATTTGAGATGTAGAGAGAAGATTCACCAATTAGACAATGAAAAGATGATATGAAAGTGAACCCCTCTCTCTATATATATAACATTGTATTAATATATGAAGCATTCATTTTGAAAATGAATGCTTCATATATTAATACAATGTTATATATATATATATATATATATATATATGAAGCATTCATTTTCAAAAGTATATCTAAATATCATATGTTTATACTTGTGTAGGTACTGCATGCACATCCCAAACCTTGTTATAGTTGATTATGATTACAATCATAGGTATTTAATATTTTATAAATATACTCATGAACTTCATTTAATTTGTATTAAATTATACATTAGATGATAATGTAGGAATACAGATGCATAATTACTATATCTCAAAAGCTATTCCATGTTGTTAAAGCTGAGCTTAAAAGTGAGGATCCAAATTCAATGTTGCACAATTATCCAATTAAAATGTACTTTTATAAAATAAAAATTTTCAATTGCATTATTCTTACTATGCTATTTATATTTTGAGTAAAGAAGAGCAAATGGTTTGGGATGTAGAGAAAAGGTTCACCAATTAGATAATCATTTTGGGATGTAGAGAAACAATTCATCAATTGAACAACAAAAATAATATGATATGGATGTGAACCAATAAATATATATATAAGTTGATATGTTTATAAAACATTATATTAATATATCAAACATTAGATTTTCTAAAGTGTATCTAATTATCATATTTTTATAATTATGTAGGTACTACATGCACATCACAAACTTTGTTATAGTTCATTATGAGTAAAAACCTATTTATATTGTCATGCACTATATGTTCCTGTTACTTTACTGTTAACAACTTTGTTTCCAAAAAATAATTAAAGAAAAAAAAGTCACATCAATTATTTCTTCTAAATAAATAAAATCACTTAAATATAATGATTTATAATGATTTTTCAGAAGAAAATATCATATCATATGATGTAGCTACACATTGCAGAGAGTGAAGTGATGAAAAGGTAAACTCAACAAAAAATAGTATTATCATATCATATGATGTACCTACACATTGCAGACAGTAACTCAACAAGCAGACAGTAACTTAACAAAAATAGGATTACCATATCATACGATGTAGCTACACATTGCAGACAGTTACTCAACAAAAATAGGATTATCATATCATATTATGTAGCTACAAATTGCAGACAGTGAAGTGATCAAAAGGTAAACTCAACTAAAATAGGATTTTCAGAGGTTTGAATCCCAAGCTCGTGTGCCCATTTATTTATTAGTTGCAAAGAGAACACACAGTTCACAATGATAAACAACAACATAATAATATCAAGAACGCGGGATACAGCAGCGATAGTGGCCCTTTAATGGACGGCAGTAGCCATCCTTCGGACACTTAGCACAAGTCTTTACGTAAGTACAAGGAGGATAATGTTTAATGCCATCTTGAGCTGCCACTACATTGAACAGGAAGGAGAGTAGAAGCAGGCACAAAACTGTGAGCAGCCTGCCCATCTTCACCTCTCTTCGGCCCATTTTTCAACGCCGTGCTTCAAACACAATTATATTAACAACGACTGCGGGTGTTAATCCTGTTACAAGGCTGACTATTTATAGGAGAGTTGGGAGATCCACGCAAATGGCAATATTGCTTTCTGTTTGTTATTCCACTGATTCATTTGCAACAAATCGGAGAACTTTATGCGATTTTTTAGCCCTTTTCCGAACGCAACGCAAAGATCGTTGAAGTCTATTCGATAACAGGTAAAGTTATTGATTTGTTTTGAACAATTTTTTTCCAATTTAAATTTACTCAAATGACACACAGCATTCCTTTACCCAATACCCAAGTTGTGTCTTTAGCCAAGTTGTACACTGCACCTGATATCTGTGGAAAATGTCGAAATAGATGTTGTCAATGTGATAATATGAGAAGATAGTTTTTAAGAAAAAATGCTAAGAGGAATTTATTTCGCTGACGATCGATCTGAATGAAATCAATTATAATCTCTATAATTATATTGTTTTATTGTTTTAGAAATTGAATCAACCTTTCCCTCCTTAATTCCAAATAAAAAAAGAAATTGTCCTTTCTTTGAAAAAAGGTTTTACTGTTTTCAAAGTGCAAATATTGGGTTTTTTAAGTGCATACATGGGTCACATATTTGTAAGGTTTCTTTATAACAGTAGCATTTCAATGATTGATGATTACAATATTCATAAGACTTGTGTTGTATCCATATTACTCGCAGTTAATTCTGTGAGGCTAATGCAAGCTGTGAACTCAATTGAGTACAATGATAAATTTAATTTAATTGTTTATGTAAAATGTTATATACCAGTTATGAAGAACAAAACAATGCATTTATAAATTTATCAATTGAGTAAAATGATAAATTTAATTTAATTGTTTATGTAAAATGTTATATACCAGTTATGAAGAACAAAATAATGCATTTATAAATTTATTTCCATGTTATAGGGAAGTCACATGGTACGGAACACATGAATGACTAGATAAGTATTTGCTTTTACTTCCATGCCTTCCAAAGTTTTAATTGTTTTTTTCTTTCTTGTGCTTAAATTACTTTACGAAGGTAAGTGTTATAAGTGGTTAAATAAGTATTTATCACTTGAATGTAATCCATTATTATCATATTCTCGTTTCAAAAGACTTGAGTTAGGTTATAGGTTGCATCTTTATATACATTAAGTATATATATTTACCATTGCTATGGTTTTGCATTTATTGCCAGAAGGTATTTCATGAAATATATTTGATTTGGTATATATGTTTATAAATGCATTGTTCACAAATATATGTGATGTAATGTAAAACATAGTGAATGTTCTCTTGAATTTTGTATGTGTTATTTGTTTTGATTAATAATTATAGTGGTTAATTGGTGAACTTGTTTCTATTGGTTGGTAAGTCTCAAATAATGTTTTTAAACAACAAATTAGATATATTTATTATTGCATAATGGTGGATAGGTTTACCTTGTTATACCGGTAATAACGAATAATAGTTGGATTTCATGACACAACATCTAGTTTAGGAAAAACTAGGATATAACAATTATATTACACTCATCACTTCACTTTCTTATTTAAATAATTTCTCCTTTGCACCCACTTTGACTAGTTTGACCTTTTGGGGCTTGTAGATGACTCATGAGGGTTCTCCAACTTCACATGGCCATAACTCTTTAACAGTGAGGACTTATGTAACGTTCCACATACCACAAGAAATGACATCACATGTACTATCCATCTAGAATAGTATATTCTTCAAATACATTAAAACACATACCATTATACATCAAACAAACTTGGGTCCATTACCCAAACCTTTGTTCTATCGAAAGTTTCTACCGGACTTTCTTCAAGGGTTGACATCAATGAAAACCAACCCAAATAACCAACACACTTATCTTCAATGATACTTTAGATTGATTTTGTGATGGAGATACTTCACTACCAAACCTACAAAAGATAAATATATTTCCATATGGATGAATAAAGATAATAAATCCTATACCTTGATTGATTCTTTTGTAAGTGAAAAAGGTGAGTTAGCACATCAAATCTATCAAATATTCTTTGGTTTCTATGAATAATTTGAAAGATTTGTATGATTCACATTTAGAACTTGAGCAAATTCAATTTCAATCGAAGCTCTTCAACCTAGAGTTTAAGGATAATGATTCGATGGATTTAGCATCAAAAATTAAATCCATAGTGCATGACGTTGATGCTTCTAGTGTGGGGATACACATTTCTCTCATGGACTTCATGAAGGCCCTATATGCCACATATTATCCCTATCTTGAATGAATTCAAACTAGTGGACAATTGGAATCCCTTGATTTTGATTCTTTGGAGGAGAAAATTGTAGAATGTGAGATAGATTTTAGGAACAAGACGATTCAACCCACTAGAGAGACTATGTTCCTTTCAAAAAAATGATAGAATCAATTGCGTGTTTCTTCTAGAAAATAAAGTAGTAAGAGAGGACATGGAAAGAATAATTTAAATGTTAGGGGGGTAGGTATAATTAAGGTGATATATTTTATCTTCACCATGTTTGTTGTGGAAAGAATGGACTTGATGTAAACACATGTAGGATCCCATGGGAAAAGGTAATTCTCCTAAATCCACTCATTTTTCTATTTCTCATTGTAATATTGGCATAAATTAAGACTTGTTCAAAATTTGATTTTCTTCTTGGAGAGATGAATGGTTGTTTCACATCGGTGCTACTTACCACATGACTTTTCAGAGAGACTTATTTGAGTAATTGAATGACAATGTAGAGAGTGCATTATAATTTTCATATTGAACTAGTCTCAAACCTATGAGAATTGGCACCATTAGGCTCAAATTTCCTATATTCATGTATTTTTCTTTGTATGATGTTATCTATTTTCCTGAGTTATGAAGGAACTTGATATCTCTTGTGCAAATTTGACAAAAAATCCATACTATCAATATTTTTTATGGAAAAGTTGAAATAAGGAGGTATTATGATAACATGGTCATCATGATATGATGGGAGGATGAGGAATTGTTGGATTTGGAAGGGACATATGCACGAGCTGATTTGGATTATTTTCAGCATGAAATGAGAGTGGAGATATAATAAAGAAATGCAGAGAGATATCGCATATTTTCAATAATATAACATAAATGTATCAGAGATGCAACCATAAACACGGATATACAGTAATACACGATTTCTATTAATGAAATAAATGTACAGAGACTGTAAAAATACAGAGTGAAAGACTCGCTATAATGGTGGCAGCTTATCTCTGAGAAGAGATATGACGACTACTTGCATTCACAAGAAGATGATTACAATGAGGCTCTGAAGGCCTTTTTACAATAAGAAGGAATGCCAAAAACCCTAGACATAAAAAAACCTAACCCTAGGAGATGAAGTGCCAAAATCCATGTGGGCCCCATTTGGGTAAGTGAGTATATCAACTTCCCGGGGTCGTAACTTTTGCATACGATCTCCATTTTAGGCGTGTGATAGCTTGTTGGAAAGGTATCGTCGAGGAGATTCACTTTGGTGGATCAATTATGTATTCCTTTATCATTTAGAACCTCTATCTTGAAAAACCTTCATTTGGGCCCTCAAAATGGCCCCAGAAGTTAAAACCTACTAAAAATAGTAAATTGCCAAAATTGCCAGAAAACTATTTTGAGCCATTTGGAAAAGGTGGGTGGCCACCGATATCCACCTGGATCAATCCTCCATCCTTAGGAAGAAATGGTCTCCATTGGGTTGAGTTCCCGAGGGAGAGGGAAAAGTGTTTGTTGAATCTGTATCTTGGTGAGTTGTTTGTCTTGCTGGAGACGTTGCGCTACTTAGTTTGTGGAAATATGTCATAAAACTGTTGAGGTTGAGGCTATTCAACAAGTCCAGATACATGAGAGGAAGATGTGCAGAATGAATATTTTCACTTTGCTGCAGCCTTGTCGACCTGCTTATGTCAGATAGAAGGTGCTTGGGGCAAGGCTGTAGTGGTCGCAGTGTCCTTGTGTTCTCCTTTTGAACATATTGTGAAGAAGCTGAATTTTGTAGTATGAGATATTACCTTGTGGCACGTTTTAGGTGGAACAGTAGTTGGAACTATCTCTGGTATTCTATAGATATGACCCCCCAAAGTAACAATGACACTACGTGGTCGAGACTCATAAATAACATTGCGTCTCCACATATATGGTTGGCCCAAGAGAACATCACAAACATCCAGTGGGGCAACATCACATAATACCTCATCCTTGAAGGGTTGGATGACGTATGATAATCGACACTATTAGCTGACAGGAAGATCTCGTCCTTGGTGAAGACACCCAATGTTGTATGGTTGTAGGTGTGGTATTGCTGACAATCCAAACTATTTGATGACCTCTGTTCAGATGAGGTTCTCCTGGCTTCTGCTATCAACAATAAAAATGCATTGGGGTCCCCTTCATCCACATCTGTGAATGAAAAAGGCGTTCCCCCTCTTCAGGATCCATTAGTTCTTCTGGTTGAATTGTTGCGGTCGCAACAATAGCAGTGGGGTCTACGTCAATGATATGTCCTTTACTAGTATTTTTAGAATCAAATTTTGAATCAGGGTTCGACTCCTTGTCTTTGATCTCGACCACCAATGACTATTTTGAGTGACATTCATTGGTGTTGTGCCAGGGGATTTTATGGAAATCATACCATCTTCTGGTGTCCTTCTTTGTCTTCCCGTGACCCTTCTTTTCCTGTATCTTGGACTGGTTTTTGAGAGACTATTTGTTAGGGGTGTCTTTGTCATACTTTGGTTGTTGCGGATTTGCATACCCGAATTCGCGTTTGTTCTGGTGCTTAAATTTCTACTCAATTTTAACAACATATCAATAAGCAGCACCAAGTGATGAGATGTCTAGAAAATCCATTTAAGTCTGCATGTATCTGTGTAGAGCCCCACGGTATTTCAAAACCAAATGTCGCTCGGAGTCTTTGATACCCATCTTGGTGTGCAAGGTATGGAAAGTATTGGTGAACTCTGGAACTTCTTGGCCCCTCTCTTTCCGTAGTGTGGTTCATCTCATGTATTGGTCCTCATAGTTTCCAACAGGGTAATACTGTTCTTTTACCGCATCCACAAAAAAATCTCAAGTGGGATCAGCCCCATATATTCCAGACTCCTCTGTGGAACTTTTCTTCCATTAAGTTTCCCACCAATTTTTGACATGAGAGAGAGCTTTAAGGAGTGAGAAGATGATATTTTCTTGGTCGGAAAAATTTTGAATAGAGAAATAACCTTCTAGTAGAGTTAACCATTTTTCTAGGGCTTCTGCATCTATCTATCCTTCAAATACAGGAATATCAAAATTAACTTGTACCTTGAAAGGCGAGGTGCCTCCAAAGTGGCCACTTGATGAAGATGCACATGATTCTATCGACAGACGTTGAAGGATGTGGAAAAAATTCCCCATCATTTCGTCCCTCTGTCGCGTGAGAGCTTGCTCAAGCAATAGATTGATAGGATCGTTTGCTCTGTCATTTTTCTTTTCTTCCATCATTGAGGGTTTCTTGGGTGTGCGAGAGTGATTGTATTCAAGAGAGACAAGATCGAGAAAGCTCGAGACCCAACTTTCCATACTTGGACCTCGTCGGGGACATGCACTGAAAAAATGATCAAGAGCAGCCTGCTCTGATACCACTAATCTGGATTATTTTCGGCATGAAATGAGAGTGGAGATATAATAAAGAAATGCAGAGAGATATCACATATATTCAATTAGATAACATAAATGTATCAGATATGCAACCATAAACACAGATATACAGTAATACATGATTTCTATTAATGAAATAAATGTACAGAGACCGTAAAAATACAAAGTGAAAGACTCAATAGAATGGTGGCATCTTATCTCTGAGAAGAGATGTGACGGCTACTCGCATTCGCAAGAAGATGATTACAATGAGGCTATGAAGGCATTTTTACAATAAGAAGGAATGCCAAAAACCCTAGACATCCAAAAACCTAACCATAGGAGTTGAAGCGCCAAAAGTCATGTGGGCCCCATTTGGGTAAGTGAGTACATCAACTTCCCGGGGTCATACCTTTTTCATACGATCTTCGTTTTAGGCGTGTGATAGCTTGTTGGAAAGGTATCGTCGAAGAGATTAATTTTGGGGGATCAATAATTACTTTGGATATCACCGAGAACTTTGATCTCGAAAAACCTTCATTTGGGCCCTCAAAATGGCCCCAGAAGTTAAAACTTGCTAAAAATAGTAAATTGTCAAAATTGCCAGAAAACTATTTTGAGCCATTTGGAAACGGTGGGTAGCCACCGATATCCACCTGGATCATGAGCACATAATTTTTAATACCTCTCTCACCATGATGAAGGTACATTACCATCTGATCCATTGTGGCATGGTATATTTGGGCACATCAATTATAATAACCTTCGCATGTTGAATAAAAATGTGTTTTCAGTTTTTCTACCATTCCAAGGAATTTGAAGAAATGTGATTCATGTATCCTTGGTAAACGTAACAAGTATCATTTTCACAATTCCACTTCAGGAGCATGTAGAAAGCTAAAGTTGATACACTCTGATATGTGTTGTCACATGACCATTGAATCTAATTTTGGTAAAAACATATCATGAATTTTATTGATGACCACACCAAGTTGTGTTGGGTTTATATGTTGAAATACAAATCTCAATGATTTGAAACATTTAAAATTTTTCATGTATGGATTGAAAATGAAGCACAATCTTATATTCTCAATTATCATGCTAGTAATGGAGGGGAATATACTTCTAGTGGGTTTGAAATATATCTTCACAAACATAGGATCAAGAGTCAAACCATTGTACAATACAATCCTGAGAAGAATAGTGTAGCAAAAAGAATTCATAGGACACTCTTGAATATGGTATGTTCAACACTATTTTTCAAGAATGTGAAGTTTATGTTTTTGGTTGATGGACTTCTATGTGTAGTTTATTTAATAAATATAATTCTATCTCATGCTCTTGGGAACAGGACTCCTTATGAAATGTGGTATGACCTCATTCCCTCGGTGAGGCATCTAAAAGTTTTTCGTTCCACTTGTTATGCTTTAATTCCTAAGGAGAAAAGAAACAAGCTAGGCACAAGGAGTCAAAAGTGCACCATATTGGGTTAATAAAATACCACAAAAGCATATAATATTTACAACGAGGTAAATAAAAAGTTCATTATTTTCATATATGTGATTTTTCTTGAGTTCCTTGAGAATGAAAATATTATTTAGCGGAAACGTCATCATCTTGATATATTTACCCATGTAAATACATATAATGAGTTTGATAACGATATTCAACATATTGAAGGGGGAATCCCTATCTTATATCAATATTTGGAATCTCCTTTTGGGGTGCCATTTCCCCCTCTTGTAGAAAATCCAACCACTTGATTAAAACATTAAGATCAATTGGATTGTGTGAATGAGTAGATTGAAAGTTTGAATCTTGAAGAAAATGCATCACCATCTGAATGAATTAAGAAACCTTGACCATCACATAAATTTCAAAAGTTGCTCATGAAGACTCTTGAAATTGTTCCTCCTGATGAGGTTGGAAAGATAGGAACTAGAAGTTATTGAAAACTAGACGATGGAGGTGATGTAGATGATTTGGATTTAGGTAATGTCAACTATATGGAAGTTTCATATGATTTTGAATTGATTTCATTGACTAACTTTGAAACAAATTCCTTTAAATCTATTGTTCCTCAAGATGAGTGGAAATAATCTATGTGAAAGGAGTATGACTCTCTCATCAAGAATGTGACATGAAAGTTGGTGGATCTCCCATTTGGAGCCAAACCAATTAGCTGCAAGTGAGTCTACAATAATAAGTACACATCTCATGTCTCACTTTCCAGAATAAAGTGAGGCTTTTGGGAAAATGATATGCATATAAATAATTCATAGACCATGAAGACTCATTTACCTAACAAGAAAATAGGCTATCATTCATGATTTGTTGGCTTTGACAAAACATAATAGGATGAAGATTCATTACATGGATGTGAAGACAAATTTCTTGAATGGATATTTGTAAGAGAATGCCTTTATGTCCCAAATAAAAGGATTTGTTGTGAAAGGTCAAGAACATTTGGTATGCAATCTCATCAAGTATTTTTATGTCCTAAATGAAACACCTCGCACATGGTATGAAAATATAACTAAGAATATTTTGAATATCAATTTCGAGCACTTTAATTTTGATGATGCAAGTTTGTTTGTCAAGAAAGTTGGAAAAAATATTGTACACGTTGTGGTGTATGTACAATAAATTTTGATAGCAGGGAACAATGAAGAATATATTTCATCCATAAAGAAATAATTGAATAAGGTCTTTTAGATGAAAGACATGGGACATGTTCACTAGTACTTGGGTGTTGAAGTAACTCGAGTTAGAATCTAAGGTATATATTCATTTCCCAAAAGAAGTAGATTGGAGAGTTTTTAAATAAATTTGGCATGATCGATTGTATTCATATCTATACAACAATGGAGAAAAAATTAATCCTAAGATCAAAAGAAGGGAATGAATTTGAGGATGCGACTAAATATAGACAAATTGTTGCCATGTTGGGATTCTCATCTACCTTACCACTAGTATACCAAATATTTCATTTAAAGTTGGGATCCTTTCTGGGTTCATGAAAAAACCTTGTGAAGGACATTGATGTGATACAAATAGAGTTCTAAGGTATTTGAAGGGAACTCAAGAATTTGGGCTCAAATAATCTAAGGTGGAGGAATTCAAACTAGTTGGACATACATATTCAAAATTTTACGGGGATACGAAGAATGGAGTGTTTACATTAGGATACCTCAAGAATCTTGGATTAGAATTTATCTCTTCAAGATGATGAAAACAATCTATTCTAGCATATTCCAGTACAAATATAGGGAATGTGACTGCTACAGAGGTAAGAAAGGATATTGTGTGGCTCAAGAACATACTAGAGGATTTGCAAGAGAAACAAGTAAATGCTACTTCACTTTTTATTGGAAACACTTCTATAGTCAATTTTGCCAAGAATCCTAGATTCCATTATCGAACAAACAACATCAATACAATGTGCCATCTAATTCAACATCAAGTAGAGGCCAAGACCATTCATTTGACACATTGTTCCACAAGTAAGAAAATTGCAGACATCTTCACCAAAGCACTTGGAAGAGAAAATATTAAAAATTTTAGAAATATTCTTGGACTCACAAACATCCTTATGGATTAAGGAGGGTAATGTTAGATACATAATCCTATGGATTATGGTGTCTTGTGAATATTATTTTAAATATTTTTATTTAGGAGAAATGTGAAGAGTCATAGGTGAATAGGAATAGTCATTGTAACTCTTGGAAGTTGAAACCAATGGTCACATGTATTTATATATGGTTCACATTAATCAAATTAATAATTACTATTGCTATCCACATGCATGCAAATTCAAGGCTTGTTTTTCATATTATAGTGAATTACCGCTCATGGCCTAGACAAATTCAAGGATACATGACAAGTTGTTCTCTAGGGAATATACAAACTAAGCAACAAATTGCATGTCATAGTCTTAAAAAAATTGTGTTTTTTTATTGAAAATTTGAATACGCCATCCAGGAAAATTTGAATACAACATGCACGTGCTTTTGGGGAAATGTTTTCAAAATTTTACCCAGGAATTGAAGCTTTACATTGCATCACACTAACCAAAGATTAGCTTTGGAAATCGTTAAAGAAAACAAATGGTGTGCCATGGGTATCATGTGAGAGGGGCACCCCTAGTGGAACTTAAATGTTGTTAGTCTAATAGAATAGAAATTTCATCTATTTAAGGTTTGGTTTTTGTTTTACCATGAGTTGAAACTTATCACCTAGAGTTATTCAAGGACTAATGGAAATTTGGTCTCTAGGGAAAAAAACCAATAGGAGAAACACATTTTCATCTTGTAAGTTTCTACAAGTGTGTTTAGGTTAGGATGATTTTATCATGTTGTACATATTCTTCCAAACTATTTTCTTCAAAAATCTACCTTCGAATGCAAATGTTGCATTTCCTCTCAATGTCCAAAATCCTATTTTTAGAAAACATTACAAAAGCATTATTCCATGAGAGACACAAAGTAGTGGCACCCCTATTGGTAGTCCAATAACATAATATCATCTTATGGCTTGTAGCATTCAAGGACACATGGAAAATTAGTCTTGTGGAAAGAAAAAGAAAGAAAGAAGGTCGTAAAATTGCATATCCTCAATTCCATAAAGTGTGTTTGGGAAGGATTAAGGTGATCACATTCTGTACACACTTCTAAGGTGGATTTATCAAATCCAAATGCAATTTTGTATTGTCTATCACTTGGAAAAACCCTAGTTTTGGAAATAGTAAAAATAAATAATCTTCGAGCCATGAGAATTGTAGGATGTTGGTTTCTATAGAACTACCTTGACATCAAGAGTCCAATGGAATTGATTGAATACCAATCCTAGGCTTGGTTTATGTTTTATGGAGAGTTCCAACTCATGGCCTAGAGTTATTAAAGGATACATATTGGCAAATAGTTCAAGGGGGGAAATCGAGTAGAAAAATTACATATCTTCAACCTATGTAATATTGTTTTTGCAATATTTGGGTGATGATACTATCCACATAATTCTAGGGAAAGGTTTTCAAAAAAATTCCCCAAAATTCTTCATGGGGTGGCCATTTTAGAAATAAGAGACAATGATGCATTTAATGACATAACATTTTGGTTAGGAATTATTTCAAAGAGATTGCGGGGTTAAGATTCCCATATTTTTAATACATAAATACAAGCCTAATGATTAAAATAACATTATATTTAAATCCAATTCGTATTGCATAATCATGGATTTACTTACTTGTTCCATAGGCAACAAATCTACACATGCAAGAAGAATATTAATGATTGAGCATCTTACCTAGTTGAGAGATGAATTATAAGAATGAAATGAACTTTACCAATTATTAGTAATGTATTTTGATCATTTCACAATACACTTGATACTTATAAATGAATTATTTTTGGTCATTTTTAAATGATTTATTCTATGATGCTTGAAGAAGAACAAGAGGATTGATATATAATGCATAGGGTTGAGATGATCATGTTGTAATTATTTGTGTTCATTGAATTATGATGCTTTAATAATATAAATACCTTAGAGTTTTCCATAATGACTAGATAGTGAGATGATTTCTTGATTATTAAATGTCAAACAATGTTCTCGAAAACTAAAATTCTCAACAAAAATTTAAAGTTTTCAAATTCTTTGGATTGATTTTTTCTTTGATTTAGGACAAGCACTCAAGATCTATCATGTGTGCTTTTCTAATCTCCAACAAAAATATTGTTTTCAAATAAAAATCTTTTGGATAACTTTTTTTTTTTTTTTTTAATAGTGAATAGATTCTATATATACACGACTCTAGTGCCACAAGGAATAAGCCAAAATTAGGCCTCATACAACTCTAAGAACATGTACTATTAAAATTAGTTCATTTTATGTTTTAATATTTTACAAGTATTTTAATGAACTTTACTGAATTTATATTGAATTATACATTATATGATAATGTAGGGACATAGATGCATAATTACTATATCTCAAAAATCATTCCATGTTGTTAAAGTAGATCTTAAAAGTGAGAATCCAAATCCAATATTTCACAATTACCCAATTAAAATGGACTTTCATAAAATAAAATTCTTCAATTGCATTATCCCTACCATGCCAAGAGAAGCAAATAATTCTAGATGTAGAGAGAAGGTTCACCAATTAAACAATGAAAAGATGATATGGATGTGAATCCCCCTCTCTCTATATATAACATTGTATTAATATATGAAGCATTCATTTTCAAAAGTATATCTAAATATCATACTTTTATACTTGTGTAGGTACTGCATGCGAATCCCAAACCTTGTTATAGTTGATTATGATTACAATCATAGGTATTTAATATTTTATAAATATATTAATGAACTTTATTTAATTTGTATTAAATTATACATTAGATGATAATGCAGGGACATAGAAGCATAATTACTATATCTCAAAAGGTATTCCATGTTGTTAAAGATGAGCTTAAGAGTGAGGATCCAAATTCAATGTTACACAATTACCCAATTAAAATGTACTTTTATAAAATAAAAATTTTCAATTGCATTATCTCTACTATGCTATTACTATTTTGAGTAAGGAGGAGCAAATGATTTGGGATGTAGAGAAAGGGTTCACCAATGAAACAATCATTTTGGGATGTAGAGAAAGAGTTCACCAATTGAACAACAAAAATAATAGCATATGGATATGAACCAATAAATATATATCTAAGTTGATATGTTTATAAAATATTATATTAATATATGAAACATTAGATTTTCTAAAGTGTATCTAATTATCATATTTTTATAATTATGTAGGTACTACATGCACATCACAAACTTTGTTATAGTTCATTATTGGTAAAAACCTATTTATATTGTCATGCACTATATGTTCCTGTTACTTTACTGTTAACAACTTTGTTACATGTTACTGTTACTTTACTGTTAACAACTTTGTTTCCAAGAAATAATTAAACAAAAAAAAGTCACATCAATTATTTCTTCTAAATAAATAAAATCACTTAAATATAATGATTTTTAAGAAAAAAATATCATATCATATGATGTAGCTCCACATTGCAAAGAGTGAAGTGATGAAAAGGTAAAGTCAACAAAAAATAGTATTATCATATCATATGATGTAGCTACACATTGCAGACAGTGACTCAACAAAAATAGGATTATCATATCATATGATGTAGCTACACATTGCATACAGTGAAGTGATCAAAAGGTAAACTCAACTAAAATAGGATTTTCAGAGGTTTGAATACCAAGCTCGTGTGCCCATTTATTTATTAGTTGCAAAGAGAACACACAGTTCACAATGATAAACAACAACATAATAATATCAAGAACGCGGGATACAGCAGCGATAGTGGCCCTTTAATGGACCGCAGTAGCCATCCTTCGGACCATTTCAATGATTGATGATTATAATATTAATAAGAATTGTGTTGTATTCATATTACTATCAATTAATTCTGTGAGGTTAATTCAGGTGTTAACTCAATTGAGTACAATGATAAATTTAATTTAATTATTTATATAAAATGTTATATACTAGTTATGAAAAACAAAATGAGTACAATGATAAATTTAATTTAATTATTTATATAAAATGTTATATACTAGTTATGAAAAAACAAATAATGCATTTTTAAATTTATTTTCAATTTAATTATTGATATAAAATATTATATACCAATTATGAAGAACAAAATAATACATTTATAAATTTATTTTCATGTTATAGGGAAATCACGTGGTATCGAAGACATGAATGACTAGATAAGTATTTGCTTTCACTCCCATGCCTTCTACAGTTTTACTTTCTATGTTATAGGGAAGTCACGTGGTGTGGAAGACATGAATCACTAGATAAGTATTTGCTTTTACTCCAATGCCTTCTAGAGTTTTACTTGGTTTTTTTCTTTCTTTTGTTTAAATTACTTTATGAGGTAAATGTTGTAAGTGGTTAAAGAAGTATTTATCACTTGAATGTAATCCATTATTATCATAGTCTTGTTTCAAGTGACTTTATGAAGGTAAGTGTTGTAAGTGGTTAAGGAAGTATTTATCACTTTAATGTAATCCATTATTATCATATTCTTGTTTCAAAAGATTTGAGTCAAGTTATAGGTCGCGTCTTTATATATATTAGTTATAGGTTGCATCATTATATACATTAAGTATATATATTTATCATTGTTACATTGATGGTTGTGCGTTTATTGCAAGAAGATATTTCCTGTAAAGTATTTGGTATATATGTTTATAGATGTATTGTCCACAAATTTATTTCATGTAATATAAAACATAGTGAATTCTCTGTTGAATTTTGTATGTGTTATTTGTTTTGATTAATAACTATAGTAATTAATTGGTGAACTTGTTTCTAATGGTTGGCAAGTCTCAAATAATGTCCCTAAACAACAAATTAGATGTATTTTTTATTGCATAACGGTGGATAAGTTTACCTTGTTCTAAGGGTAATAATCAACAATGGTTGCATTCCATGACACAACATTTAGTTTAGGAAAAAAATGTGTGCTACCACTTCGAGAAAGCATGTTTATTGAGGGTTGGGGTGAGTATTTTATGTTCATGTTTTTGGCATTACAATTTCATAATACAACCACTGAGTGCAAATTTTGTTGGGAATGTGTTATATGTTTTACATGGTTAGCCTCATGCATTGTGTTGCACCTGGGCATGTTGGCTAAGCTCCCTTACCCGAGGGTTCTATGGTAGAGCCCCCAAATTTTTTGGGGGGTTGTTTTTGGTGTTTTTTTGGCCAATGGTATTTAGGTCCAATGTAATCTAATTTCGGTTAATAATGTAATCCAGGTAAATAGATTAGGGTTTTGGATTCCACGAGATCATATATTTCATTGTAAATGGTGAAGTTAATACAATGAGAGTTATAGGTGTGGCTCTTAACACTTGTTGGTTTTCTCAGTTAAGGGTTTCC
>ML796217.1:0-22770 GCA_009831015.1 Picea engelmannii
CCCTAATTAGCCTATTTTCACACTACAAAGCAGTTAAACAATAGCTTAAAGGAATGCTATAAAAAGGCCATGGATGCACCTCATTTTTCAAGGAATTCAAAGTAATGTTATGTTGCCTCTATTCTCTTGAGGACTCCATCCTTGTCAAGAGCATATTTGCACCATTGTATTGGGCAATCCATCTCACCCATTGAGTGGATTTGTAAAGAGTTCTTTCATCATTTTCCATTTTTCTTTGTTGTAAGAAGAGCTAGCTAGTGGGGGTCCAAGAGCCCTCCCTTGGAGGAAGCAGGGACTCATAGTCCCCTTTCTTCTTGTTGTATTGTTTCACTAATAGATCAGCCTCAACATTGGTGACATGGGTTTTATGGTTCTTTTTGTTTCTATGTCCCTATGCTCATGAATTTAGTTGTTATTGCATTTCTTAGTTTAATTCTTAATTGTAGTTTTTTATTTCTTTCCCTAACTCTTTTCCTTACAGCTGTCCTACTCAGCAGACCCAACTGAGCTTGCGAGCACCTCTATTTTTCTCACTAACGTGATGGAAGAGGCGCAACAACAAGGATAGTTCCAAATGATAGATAATAATTAAATTCATCATTATCAAGGTTCTGTTTTGATTTTGGAGGTGCTTAGTCAAGGTGGACCTCAAACAAATGATAATAGTAGTGTTAGTTCTAGTCAAGTGCCACCCCCACCTATTCATCCAATGCATGGATTTTTCAACCTATATTTTTCCTCCCAGACCTCTTACTAATCCATATGGAACATTATAAATGTCTATGACTTGACAAGTGGATATCTAAAGCTTAGTGGTACAAATTTTTGGAAATGGTTACAATAGGTTGCAACCGAGAATGAGGAAACTGTAGCAGAGCCATACCTTCAAGGAGCAGTTCCAACTGGAAACAGATGACAGAGTATGTAGATTTTCCTTCACCTACACCTAAGGAAGAGCAAGAGCTGCAATATGATGAGGCATCAACCAACAAGCCCAAATTGTCAAAAATCAATCAAATGCTAAGACAAGTATATGATCTTGGACTCCTTGACAAAGAAGTTAAGACTAGTAATCAAACATTCATAGAAAGAGATATTGAGTTGTATGATTCTCACCAAAGGCTTACTAAACAATATGATAAGCTGGAGAAAAGGAACCAAATGTTGATTCTAGGTTGTACAGGAAGATCAGGTTGCTAATAATCAAAATGATGCCTCCAAGACCTAAGGCACATATTGCTCTGAAACCCTAGCAAAGGAAACAATTAGTTTTGTTGATGTACCAGAGGCATTTGCCCAGAATGATGAAGAACCAGACACTGTTCAGGTTGTTGTAGCCTTAGAAGAATAGTCCTGAGGAAAAATAAGCATTTTTTATGCTAACAACTTATGGAAAAAGAGAGAGGGCTTTGGCATTCCAACCTTACGTATGGGGTACAAAACACACAATAGATGAAGCATTAAGTGATCAAGGTGGGAAATGACTTGTTCCATTGGTCCTTGGTGATGATTATTAGTTATTGCAAGATGAAGATGATCATCCTTCAAATGTTACACCTTATACAGAAACAATACCTCAGTACCAGGTAGAAATTCACAATCCTTCGGTTCTGCTTTATGGGGAAACTTATGCAAAGTAGAATGGTCAAGCCATTTATGACATTCATCACTATTGCCGAGCAAATAGAACTTCATACACCATTTTCTGACCTTTCTTGCATCCATTTGGAATTTGATATCTCATACACTAGCCTTATGTATGAGATCAGAGATCATGTTGGTGTATATGCAGAAAACTTAAATGAAACTGTGGAGAAAACTGCAAAGTTTCTAGGCTACCCACTAGACACAATAATTTCAGTCCATGGTAACAAAGAAGATGGTACGCCTCTTGGTTGAATCTCCTTGCCACCACCTTTCCCTGGTCCATGCACTCTGCAGATTACTCTTGCTCGTTATGTAGATTTGTTGAATCCTCCTCGGAAGGTTTCCTTGGTTGCATTGGTTAGTCATGCATCTGGTCCAGCTGAAACAAAAAGTTGAAGTTTATTTCATCACCCACTGGAAGGAACGAGTACTCCCAATGGATTAATGTGATTCAAAGAAGTCTTTTAGAAGTAGTAACAGAGTTCCAATCTACAAAACCACCTCTCGGTGTCTTCTTTGCAACAATTTCCCTGCATCTGAAACCTCGATATTATTATATTCCCTCTTCTCCAAGGTTTGCACCCAATAGAATGCATGTCACATGTTCTCTGGTTTATGGGTCTAGTCTAACTGGCAGAATCCACAAAGGTGTTTGTTCCAATTGGATAAAAAAATTTAGTGCCTTATAAAGTTTTAGAAGCCAAGAGATAATGCATTTTTGCAATTTCATGAAATGTTTTTGAAATAGGCTTTTCGGTGGCTTAGGAGAACATTTTAATTGTTCATTAGCCACCGAAAGAAAATCTTTCGGTGGCTTACAGGTTCAGATTTTAGATCTCTACTCACCAAAAGCACAGAGAATGGAAAAATGGAACTCTTTTTGCACATATCCAATTTTTATCATCCTAAAGGGTACGAGGATGTTTTACAAGTTAAGGTTATTATTAAGAGGATCTGTTTCAATGTGTTGTCCCAGTTTTGGAGGTGCCAACAAGGTAAAAGAGATAAAGTGTGTTGCATATTAATGACACAAGAATGACTTGTTTTCCAAGGTGGCATTATTGACTTATCCCACAGTCTAGGGAGATATGTTGCGGATGTCGAATACATGAAGACTATCTAGATAAAGGCTACAGGTTTGCAGG
This sequence comes from Picea engelmannii, assembly GCA_009831015.1. Classification (NCBI taxonomy): domain Eukaryota; kingdom Viridiplantae; phylum Streptophyta; class Pinopsida; order Pinales; family Pinaceae; genus Picea; species Picea engelmannii. The sequence continues at coordinate 2,793 of ML796217.1, forward strand.
GGATCAGTTCTAAAGGCCAAATGACTCCATAACCCAATGGTAAAGGCTACAGGCAAGTTACAGGTTTGCAGAAGATCAGTTGCATAGGCCAAATGACTCCATAGCCCAACAGGAGAGGTGTTGGAGTTGAGGTTCTTGAAACCTCGCAGGGAGGCTTTCATCCCTAGAAGGAGCTAGATGTTATCTCCTCAAATAACACAGTCAAATTTGTTTATTTTAGGTGATAGGAAGTCATTGAAAAATACATTTCTAAATTTTTTAAGGTTCATTTTTTAGAGCCTTAGGTTTGTAATAAAGTTTGAAAAACATTTGATTTGGTTTTCCCTTCAAAAAATTCAAAACTCAGGTTTCAGTAGCTAAGCACCTTTCCAAAAGGGCTTCTAAGCCACTAAAAGTGCAGAAATTCTGTGTTTTTACTGTGCTAAGGCATCATTTGAAAATGATGATTTTGAGTGACTAAAGAATCTTTTTGAGAAATGGGAGGATTTTTTTGTTACTAACACATCAAATAACAATAACCTCTCTCATTTTTCCTATAGGTTTCATATATTGGGAGATTTGAATTCATCTCTGAGCCCTAATTTTCGGATCTCAGAATTTCCCTGTTTGACACATGTTTTTGAAATGCAAATCCTAGGCAACTGAAAACAAATATCAAATAAATGAGAGAGTTTTTTTCTCAAAACAAACCAATATACAAAATCCTCTTCCATTTGTTACATGGCGGTTTTGGTTTGAGAGATATAGGTAAATCTTTTAGCAACATATTTCCAGAAATTTCTGTCTTTTCCAGCCACCTCACAAATTTGAATTTGAGATAGGAGAATAGGTTATCAGATCCATCTTTTGAGGATCTTGAAATTGTTTGTAAAGGATATAAATCCAAGAACATTTGATGAACAAAGGGTTCGCTTTTTAGTTCTAAACTATACTGCTACTGTGATAGAGATTCTTTCTATAATATGTTCAACCTGCAAGCTTCTTTCACTGTTATTGTCAGATCTTCTTTTCTCTTTCTGTTATATGCTTATGAGTTGAATCATGTTCTTTATCTATGTTTACATAGTCCATTGGTGACTGTCATCTCACTATCTGATTAGTAAGCAAAGGATCATAAGTATTTATTGCTGATCTGTTAGCCCATCATATCTATTGTTTTATAGACATATGTTCTAGTTAATTGATTAGTCTCTTTATCCATTTGATTCACCTATCTGATAATAGCTCTTGAAGTCCTTGCATTGTTTGAATATCCTTAGATAGTCTTGTGATACAATCCAGTGAGTTAGATATTCATCTTGATCCAAACCCACACCCATTATAAGAGAAAATAGTTACAAAAAGGTTAAGTTACCAAGCATCTCTGAGATACAGCCTAGGAGAGTTTCCTGGAGTGATAACACTGCTGATATATATTTACATTTAACTGGTTATAAATGACAATAATAAGTGATGAGTAATTGGTGATTGCTAACTAAGGAGTTTTTTGAAGGGAGAAGTTTGAAAAATATTAGTACATTGATTCACCCCCCCTCTCAGTATGGTCGGTGTGTCCAACATAAGGTTGGGAGGAACGTGGAAGGTATGCACGCAGTTGGTGATATTTTTACCAAGATAAGTGTCAATTGTGTGTTAAATTACATGTTGCATTATTATGTATGTGTTTATTTTTATGGGGTTTTCCTGTGTGTGTTGTATGTGTATTTTTATTATTATTTTGTATGAATCTGTGCATTTGCAGAGTTTCTATATGTTTTAATTTGTATACAGTTTGAAAATTTTATGTGGCATAGCCTAGTTGGATGTTGGGGATGCTACAATATGGTATCAAAGCTCTAGTTTTCAACACTGAGCCTATATGGGCCGAGCAAGTTGAATCGAAGCGAAATTTCACAGAGAATTGATTTCGAAGTGGCCAAATTTCAAGTTATGGTGCGTCCATGGTAAAAAACAGAAGCAATTGTGTGGAATTAGGCAAAAGCCCCAATTGTTGTTGTTAAATTCATGAGAAATTTGAGAAATTTGGCCAAGTGGTGAGATATTATTAATTTAATATTTTTTCTAGAAAATTCCGACCTAGAATTCGTCGAATTTAAAGTTACAGGGAGGCCATGAAAAATGGAGCAGGATTAGTTCATTAAAATTCTGAATTTGTGAATTGAGTTTGGGAAACAATTGTTCCAGGAATGTCAACCAACAATGATTTGTTGTTGCAGAGGTTGAAATGGTGTTATCAAAGTGAAAATGAACAAATGTCATAGTTGCATAATGTCCATGGTGAAAATTGGGAAAAAATTGGCAAAATCCCTAATTTCTGCAGCGGAATTCATGACAAAATGATGTGCAAAGAAACAAAGGTGTGCAGTTGTGCACACTAAAAATGCATGATGCGCAGTGAAAATCTTCTGATGTGTGAAAAATAAGGGTGTGTGTTTGTGCACACTAAAATTTTGTGTTGCAGAGTAAAATTTGAGATGCGTAGAAAAATATTTGTGCGCGGGTTTGCACACTTAAATTTGGCATTGCGCGGTGCAGTGTTGGTAATGCGTGAAAAATAACAGTGTGTGGATGTGTGCACTTAAAATTGGCACTGCATAGTGTAGAATTGGTAATGCATGAAAAATAACGGTGTGTGGGTCTGTGTTAGTCACCATTAAAAGTTTTATGTGAAATTGAGATTTCAAGATCTGGTGAGTTCCTAAACTGGTTGGAAGCCTGACAAATTACGAAAGGGGATAAATATGGAAAAGACAGGCTAAATATGGCAGGAGTTCTAAGTGATGGGGCTCAACGCATCACAGATCGTGCACTCTCAATATCAAAGGTCAAGGATGATTTTAGGAGGATAAACTGTGCAGCGGTTAGTTTTGGAGAGTCAGCCAAAATTTAAACCATGGTTTTTGTTCAGGGATACGTGGCGCCATCAGGTGAATTTCAGGGTGAAAACCACTTCCTCATGCCCCCAAAAATTGGAAAATTATAAAAGGGCATTTGTTATTTATTTTATTATTTCAAACAACTGGACCATTTGAAACTTGGTGCGACCACCCTCGTTCAACTGCAGCTCAATAGGACGCCAATTGCATGTCATTTCCACTCATTTCCAGGTATTGTTCATCACAAAAATGGATCCTATCATAACCACAGTAACATAAAAATATCCTATGGAAAATTAAGAAGCCCTAATTGACCAAGATTCAGACATTTTTGATACCAAAATCACCATTTCGCCCATCTCTGTGTCTAGAAGTAACCTGTCCGATAAAGTAGGAAAATGTATAGCGTTCCTTGAAGCAGTCCAGGACACCATAGTCCCTTATGTTGTCAAAATCACTTTCCCTTTTCCCAAATTTATAAGTTGGTGCACCGAATGGTATTCACATGAAGAAAGAGTCATCGTGAATACATGAGGGTCTAAGGTCGTGTGTAGGGTAGAAATTTTATCAATTTGAGAGTCCCTCGGCATACCAGAGTCTTTCTCTGCAATGTATGAACCTTTCAATGAATAAAATCTAATTGGGGTATACAGAGAATCATTTCAGAGGCCCTAGGAATCAGTGATCATCAAACTACCCCAAATAATATGAAGATTACACAGTCTCCACAGATTGTAAATTTAGAGGAGGAAAAGCCCAGAAAACAAGTAAATATAGATATGGTGGAAAGTGGTACAAGCACTGTATAATTTTAAAAGGAAAGAAAACTCCAAAGTGAAGGTGGCTCAAGAACCTTTAGCAGCAAGAAATACATCTTTAATCAAACTTATGAGGAAATTTATCAATCTAAAGAATATTTGAAAAAATGGTATGCTGAGAAGGGAAACATAGCTATGGGTGAGATGAGGGATTTAGTCCCTGAAGTGGAAAATATTTCTCATCATAAATCTTCTCTTTTCACAGTAAGAGATGTTGAGAAGATGGCATTTAACATTGCAGTTGCATATGAAGACAAGGTCTCTAAGATAAATATAAGGTATGACAACATCAGTGCTCTAGACAAGGTTAAATTCCATAAGAATACCAGTGAGATGTTATATTCTGATTACCTAATTTTAATCTTGAATAATTCAAAGTTGGCATCTTATGCAACGAAATTGGAAGGGAAAATGAGGCAGGAAAAATCATCTAGAAGAGATTGGTAGACTCAGGTGAAGAGGCTGGAATCTGAAGGCCCCCAAGGGTTGAAATCCTCATTGGATTAAAAAGAAAAATTAATTCAAATCTTGAAGAATAAATTGAAAATGACTGCTACAGAGCATCCACAAAAAACAGAATTGGTTTCTCTAGAACAGGAAAATGAAACACTTTGTCAAGAGGCATTGGACTACAAGGCTAGAGTTGTGCAGCTAGAGCGCAAAAAGGTGAAGTGGTCACAAGAGAAGACAAAATTTCTAAACAGGGATATAGTTGTACCTCCTGCTGCAGAATCTAGGCCAAACATTGAAGGACTTGTCCAGGATATGTCACAAGTTATCCTGAAAGAAGGATAATATCAAAGGGATAAAAGGAAGCATAGAGAAATTGCAGTAGGAGATGTAGGCAAAGGATGAAACAATGGCTCAATTCCAAAAGGAGAATGAAGTACTACAATAAAGGATAGATAATTTGAAAATGTGATTAAGAGGAAAAGGTTTGTTGCAGGGGGGAAAGCATATCATCTGGGAATCTATAGTTGTTCAAGTTGCCAAGTTCAAAGTATATTTAAATTTCATTAATTATAAAGACAACATAGCCATCACTGCCAGAAGCAAGGGCACAATTTTATCTATTCGGAACTTGAATGTAATTTTCTGAAGCTTAATAGAATACACATGTAGAACTCTTGAAGTTTCCATGAAAAGATTATAATGGCTGTGATCTGAGTTTTGTCTCCTCTCTTTGTATGTATTTCTTGCATTTTTTATTTCATTTTCACCGTCTTCTATTTAAATTGGATAGTAAAAGGCACAGATTTCATCTTGTGATGCTCTTGGCTGAAGCAATTTAAACTATGTTAAGCTCTTCCTAACTAATTCAGAATTCATTTATTTAATTCTCTGATGCAGTTATATGTTTTTCTTTTCTTCCTACACTCTACAAATTTACAATTTATAACTCAAATTTATTGCCTCATTTAGCCTTTATCCTCTGTAGAGTTCTACCGACCAGTCAATGCTTCCATTTGTTTCAGAATTTTGACTCCATATCCCTAAGTGTCCCTCCCCTTCCTTGCCAGCAAATTTATAAAATACCCTTCAAAACAACAAAACCTAGCCATTAATTTGTTAAAGAAAATTCATTTATTAATGAACAAGTGACAAGAGAGAGCCCTCTTTGAGATGAGCAGGCTAGTACCCATCTCTAACTTTGGTTTGTAGGTTACTTATGTCATTTTTTTATCAGTTGAACAAAGTTAAAGAGTGCTAACATTCCGGCGTCGTTGTCGGGGAACGAAAGTGAAATCTTCCCTGGGAAAAAAACAACTTAAAGCTTCATATTTTATTCCTAAGGGTGACAGTGAATCAAACACCTTATTGGTTGAAACTAAATTTACCCTGGTGACTCCATTATAAAGAGACCAGTAGCATAGAGTAGTTTGAGCATAAATCCTAGCTCCCAAGAGAATTCATACTAGGAGAAATCTAGACCCAGAAGCAATAATCCATGTGTCTTATTTTGAGAAAATTGTACACAAAAGAAAAGAAAATACAATAAGCCCAGTTTTCTATCTAGATAGATATCTATCCTTTCCAAAATATGGAGAGACAAGCATTGAAGAACTTGATTTTTATTTGAAATTTGAGAAAACTCTGTTTAGAACTAAATCTGAGTCCAGTTTGAATGAAATCATCTTTGACGAGAAGAGGTTCCAAGATTTAATTTCAGCTGCCTCTATTAAACCTCTTGTGATTCCTACTATTGGTTTAACTTCTCTCTTTTACTATCTGAGTTATTGACCTAGGTTTCATGTCTTTTGGGTTTCTAACAAAGCCTCTAAAACTATCCTCCCTCCTAGTAAACCAGAGGGAAACACAGTACACAGAATGTATTGCGCAGTCTCACCCGAGATAGATTTAAATGGGTGGTTGTAAGAATCGGGTGTTTACAGCCTAGGATTGAGTATGATATAGGGGTTTATTAACTAGAGCAATGTGCTCCTATCTGTGAATGTAATCTACTTATTCCTCATGGGTGCACGTTCCCATTTCACAGTTTAATTCCCAGACAGCATAATCATATTCCATAACAATATATTAACTCATTTATTAAGTATAACAATGAACTGCTGAAAGAAAGCAAAGAGATGCATGCATTCATCACATTACACAGATATTACCGTGGTTCACCCCCTTATGGGATACGTCCACAAATATTGGGCTCTTGGCTCTTTTATTATGGCAGTTTTGCATCTCCAGTGTCGCGTGCTTACAATTCCCTTTGATGGGTAAGATCTGTAGGAGGTGAACTAGATCACAATAGGCTCCACAACCTATGATATAATCTTCGAATCTTCTTCCTCTCCTCTATTCTTAGCTCAACAACTTACAAAGTTTTTCCATGACCATATTACATAACACATCAACTCATATCTAGCTACGATAGATCATTACAAAAACTGAAGTAATACAAAAGCAAATCAACCTCTCTATGATACCTGTGTATCTCTATTTATATATATCGGGCTCTTCGTCCATTTACAATGTATTACCAAAAACCTAACCCTATCGAAGTTAGGTCTTCCTCCCATGCACATGTTTTATTCTTCCTCCATATGTCATTTTCTTTGTGCACTCTTTCTTGCATGTGCACATGTTGTGTTACCTTCTATCTGTTACTTCGGTTTCTGCACACTTTCTTTCTCACGATCATCCTTCTTTCCACTTTGGCCTGGTGCCAACAGGCCCCCAACATTGACATGTGACTCGTCCCAAGTCACCTAATCCTTCTGAGCTTCTTCGATCTCCTTGGTGATTGTCTGAAAATTTTCCTTGAGATTTGTTGCTTTTGTCAATGCCTGTGTGGTCTTCTCCTTGATGGTGTATACTACTTGAACTGCCACTTCATCCCTCAGAAATCCTACACATTCGGTCTAGTTCTATGCTATCAGTGTTTTAGCTCCTTCTGCTTGTGCGAGTATTTATGCTACCCGTTCATGTAGTGGTTCTATTTGAGCCTGACACTCTTGTTTCTGTGTTTGCGCAGTGATAAGTTCTACCTGCATCTTCTTTATCTCCTGTGTCCCTTTGAATCATTCTGGGATTGGTATGGTCTTATGCTTTTGTTTGAGTTCTTGGATCGTTGCATTTATCCTTTCCTTTTCCTTTTTCCAGTGTTGGACCTATGGATCCTCCTCCAACATTGACCAAAGTTGCACTTATTTATCGAGCAATTCAGTTGTTGTGCTAACCTATTGTTCCATCTCCTGTAGTTCCATTGTTGCTTCCTACTTCCTTTTCCCCTTCACTTCTGGTGCACTCGTTGGTGTGCGTTGTTCGCAGAGATTCTTGATCTCCTTCTGATATTGATCAATTGTCTGCACAATATGGTCAATCTTTCCTGCTACCGGGAGTTCATTCCCCTTTGCGGTGCTTGGAAGTTTCTCAAAAACTCCTCCCACTCTTCATTCTAGCTCATTTCTGCATTATTTTTCCTCCTGAGTTTCAAGCTTGGCCTGCTCACAAACTTTTTCCAGCACCACGTGCTTCTTTTTTGCTTATTGTATCTCGACAAATTTTTTATGTGCACAATATTGTAGCTCATGGTCGACACTAACTTACAATTTGTGTAGTGCCCTTGATGGTATCTATGTCAAGACCAATTGGATGTAATCCAAGTCTTTCAAGGGTGTCTACCCCACAATTTCATGCATCTGCAACATGTTCAGTTTGATGTAAATCGTTGCATTTGCATGTGGCATGGGGTGGACTGGTTCTCATTCTTCTACCTCCACTCTTTCTATGTCATATATTGTCGGTGGCTCTGTGCCTCTATTGCTTCTTGTTGTCTGTGCTTCCCTAAATTTCCTGAGGAACTGTCCCATTTCTGCCATATCGTTTTGGATTTTATCCCTGTGATGCACTACATGATTGAAATCTTCTGCTAAGCAATCCTGGACCATTATGGAGATCATTTCATCATATTCCTTTGTTATCATATAGTCTGGTGATGCTCATTATGCCTTTTATTTCTTGTGTGTGCCTCCTTCTTGCACGGCTGGTCTCTTATTTCCCCCTAGTTCCTGTGTGATGGGGTTTGGGGCGATCTCCCTTGTTCCCTTAGCTTGTTTCGGTTGTCCGTTGGTCGGATGTGTAGTCTCTTTCTGCCCCTTCTGGGTCCCTATATACTTTGACCCTTCATCTGCTTGAGTCGGTTTGTTTTGGCCCGTCCTTGGTTTCTTGGGCACTAGGACTTCCAGAAGCTTTGTTTTTGCCTACACTGCCTCTCCTTCTGTAGTTCTTTCCAGTACTTCCCAGGTAATGGTTGGGATCCTCCATTCATTAATAAAATTTTTGATGACCATGTCTATATCACCTTATCTGATGCAGTATCACATCAGCAACCACTGTCTATCTAGATCCTGCCTTGATTGTATCCACATTGTCTGTCTTATGGCCTGGAAATTGGCGATGTTCGCATATCACGTGACAGCCTTTGGTGTTATTCTCCATGATCGGTTGATGGCTTCCTATATGTCCCACAGGTATCCTTCGAATATGATTCCATTCTCCCTCTTATGCATGGCTTGTGGCCCAAATCTCAGTAATAGGTATCTCGCTCCCGCTGGTTGCGGTCTAGTGCAAAACATTACATACTCTGGTTCCCTCCATCCCATGAAGGCTATTAGGGTAATCAACCATCAGTAATGGAATTATGTGCCTAGTTCTTGAGCATCCTTGCAGTCCACTTGAAACAAATTCAATAGATATGGTGCCCATCTCATAAAGGTGCCTTATGCGGACTAATTTGCAACTGCAATGACTCCTGCTAGTACTTCCTGTTTGTGACATTTTCTGAGCAATTTGCAAGCTAAGATCTTTGCACCCAGTTGTGTAGTTGTGTTGTTGATTCATTTGATTATGATGCCCCTCATTCCTATGGCGATGCCATATTTCTTATTCATCTCTTCTGCCAATGCTTTCTCCTTAGATTTGTCATCCAGAATCAATGTGAGATCCATACCCTGAATGGGTAGTCTCATTATATACGCGATAAGCTCAACAGTTATGGGGACGAGTTTATCCTGCCATATATCCCCTCCATGCATGACTGCTAACAACTTCTTGACGCATGTTGTCATGTACTGGCCTATGCCAAAATGTGGTAGCCTCAACAAACCTAAGATTATTGTTCTGTCCAACCCAACTGCCTACTGGTGTGGCTGGATGGTCATTTATCCAAGTTGGATTACGATTATGGTCTGCATAAAGACCCTCTGTGCAAGTTCCAAGAACTTGGTTTCATCTGATATGTCATGGTCAGAATACTTGAGCTTCCCAACCTGACCCAATAGTTGCGGTTCTACCTGTACTCCATCTGGTATGCGTGGTAGCACAATTTCTACTGCAAGTTTCTTGCGAGGTGAGCTCAGTATTTGAACTCTGTCTCCTTGCTATGGTGGTTGGTTAGAAGTTCCAACGACTTCTGGTTGTTCCCCCATCGGCCATTCTGGCCAAGTCGAGGTAGTTCCAACGGTCTCCTCTATTGATTGACCTAGGATGGGTGCTTGCGACTCGTCTACTTTCACTAATGCTCCTAGATTCTGTGTCATTCCATTAACTTCCATGGATGGTTGAGTTCTTTTTGGTTTCACTTCCCATTGGGTTTCTGCTTTCTCATTCTGGGGCTCCTACACCGCTACTAGTCTATCCTCTTTCATGTTCCCTGCTTATGGTTGTTGAATTGCTTCCAGTATCGGTGTAGGGTTCACTGGTATCACCTCTAGGGATGGGATCTCATCGATATCGATGATTTCCAGCTATTGTTGCTCATTTTCCTCCAGCAAGCCTTGTGACCTAGTTTGAAACCTATGCGATCTGGTTGTCTGTCATGGTTTTGTTGGCTTCGGTGGTGCCATAGTGGTGAGTGTCAAACATTTGCTGAGTTCGAATGAATTTGGTGAGATTTTTGGTCTTGCTCTATTTTTTCTGGCTTCTATTGCTCTCTCTCTATTCTCCTTTAGTGAATAGATTAGTTTCTCTCGTGCTCACGTGTTGTATGGGCTTGTCATGAAGCTTGACAAGGACACTTCCTCCATGATGTGATTAATGCATGATAACTGTGGGTTCAATGCATCTATGGTGGTTTCATACTTGCCATTACACTTGCCTTTCCATCTCCAGTTGGCACGTTTAATGTGATGTTTCCTCAGTCCTTGTCATGCTTTAATTCCTCTTAGTATTGTCCTATCATACTTCTTTTTCCGACTTTCCATTTCTCGCTTGTTTTTATTTGGTATGTAACCATTGTCCTTGCATTTTCTGAATTTATGTTTCAAATTTCATGTGGCCTTTGTCTCTCTGGTGTGATAAGCTCTTTTTAGTCCGGTTTCCTTTTTTGTTTACTGCATGGTGGCTGGACGATTGTCCTTGTAAAACTTCAGTCAGCTCCTATTGATCATTCCTCTCAGTTCTGCGCTTGCTAAATCTCTTAATTGTACATCTCCTCTGTCTGTTATAGATTGTACCTTGTATGGTCCTAGCCAATGCATTCTAATCTTCCCCAGGTACTAAAACTATTTGTTGTCATAGAGAAATACTAGATCTCCTTCCTTGAAAGTCTTCTTCTTGATGTGTCGATCATGCCAAGATTTGTCTCTGGCTTTTCGCACTTGTTGATGGAATCCTGCCAGGATTCAGTCTTCCTCCATTGATAATAATTGATTCAGTCTTTCCTATACTATGCCCCATTCTGTCGTTTGTGTGATAGCTGCTACGTGTAAGCTGGGTACTCAAAATTCTAATGGCACTACTGCTTCTTGGCCATAGACTAGTTTGAATGGTATGTGCCCTATCAACTTTTTGCATGTATTCCTATACACCCATAATACTACTGGTACTTTGAGGTCCCAAACGTCTCTGTTGACGTTACAGATATTTGTTAGTGCGTTCTCGAGAATTTTTTTGAAGGACTCTACTGTGCCATTTGCCTGTGGGTGATATGGTGTGCTCTTCTGGTGATGAACTTCAAACTCTTCGAACATCGCACGGATGGTGTTTTTTATGATTGGGTTTGCCTACCCTTTGACAGATATTGCATCCCTGACAGTACTCTTTCGAGTATTTGTGAATCGTTGCCCACCATAGTCTTGCGCGTAATACCTTCTCCGTGGTAGCTTTTCCTGCATAATGTCCTCCTGCGATTCCCTCATGGGCTTATGCTAAAATTCTTGTTCGTTCATTCTCTAGCACGTACCTTCATAAAATTCTATCTGCACCCATATTGTATAGATGTCCTTCGATCAGTTGATAGTCGGTTGCGCGGACTACCAGGTTCTTCTTCTGTGCAGTGGTATATTATTGTGGTGCAGTACTATTATAACCCTAATTTGCACCATACATACTTACCTGGCATCAAGCCATCTCAGATTCCTTCTTTGCCAAAACATTGTTAAACAACTATTCTTAAAAACCCCTTTTATAAAGGCCCATGTGCCCTACTCCATTACCGCACATGTGTACATGCTAGTTGACCCAAGACAGCCCGCGTGTACCTACCAAAGCATGAAAAAAGGAAAGTTTCTAATGGAACACACAACTTTGGGTGAGTTAACTAAACCTTTCGGCCATGCATGGTCGAGGGCTCGACCAAATACCTATCTTCTTCTATCCTATAAAAGAAGGGTTAAGGGTCCCATTTGGAAGAGGAGAATCATAGTAAAGAAACTATACCCGATTGCGCATTCCCTTTGTCCCAACCCTTTAGCCATCCTTATGCAAAGAGAAATATAGAGAAAAGAAGTTGGAGGACATTTGAAGAGGAGCCCAGGACCAGGTTTGTAGAGCAATGGCCGACTTCATCATTGTAAGTTGATTTGTTGAAGTTAATAATAAAGAAGTACTTTTCCCATCCCACCATATGAGGTTTTCATGGTTTATTGCGTACATATTGATTAAATATCTAACCCATTAATCTATATATCAAATGAATGTGGAGTTCTTTGTTTGTTTTGTGTGAATGCAGGTCAGCCTTGGGAGGAGAGTTGTAGTCAAAAAGTGATCAAGCATGAAGAAGGATCGATATCAAATGCCCAAAATAAGGTATGCTCACTTGATCTTCTTAACTACGTATTTGCTTAAGAATAATGGGGATTAGGTTCGGGACGACGGTAGAAAGTAGGAATCTTTAGGTCTTTTCTGCATGCATAATAAAACCCTAATTTCTAGTCCGTAGAGGGATTTCCCACTCACAACAGAATTGGTGACCATACTGGGGATTGTCTAGGGTTTTTGGGAATATTTTTTGGGTATTTTTAAGAACTGGTTTCATTTCCTGTTTTTAAAGTTTCTGCAAAAGTCTGAGCTAACAGAGATTCTGGTCTTCCATACCAGTTATCTCTGTTTCTTTGCTTGATTGTATTTTTTTTTTCCGAGACCCATAGAGGTACATGCGGCCTGTATAAGGTCTGCACGTGTGTACCCACACCCTACATTCTCACAACCCGCGTGGACACGCTAGCTAAGGAAGTGTCATTCGTGTGTATGATTCCAGAAAATTTCTTTTAGAGAGGTAGTCATCCTCTTCCCTGTCAATATTAGTCCTTCTTAGGGGTTTTCTGGAACTCTTTCTAGTCTTTGTTATTTTCATTCTATAGCTTAGGTTTCACCTCAGATTGGTTTTTTCTATGAAGTTTTCCTTGAATTGTTTTCTTTTTTCTGTTAAAGTGTCTGAGTCTTCAAGAGATCTTAGTTCTCAGTATCAATGGTCTCTGCCTGGGCTGGATTTATTTTCCTTTCGTTTGTCTCAGATTTTCATATATACATGTGGCTTGTATAAGGCCATCACGCATGTACATGTGATCTGACTTTACACATCTCGTGTGCACATGCTTGTTGTTGAACTGTCAGTAGTGTGCTTGTGGAGAAATTTTTTTGTTGAATGTGAGGCAGTCATTCTTTCCTTTGATAAGAGTCATACCTCTCAAGTTTTTTGGTTTCTATAATAGCGGTTAGTAACTTAGGTTTGATCACAACAATAGCTTTCTTTTTTCATTTATAAGTTTTCCTCAAAAATTTTCTTTTATAGGGTTTTTAGACAAGTGTGAGAGTCCAATTTTAATTTGCTTATGTGTGATTTTTGAAGTGACTCTTTGCGATATGTGCTTAGGCTAGAATTTTTCTTGGTTTTGACTTGTTTATGTTTTTCCTTTTTACTTTGTGAGCATTCAAATAAAATAAAAATTATTTTATTTCTTTTTTTGGTTAAAAAGTGTTGTTTTGCATTCGTAACGAGGGAAAAGTCTTTTCTTTCATAAGTTCTTGACAGTTTACTTAGATCATAAGTAGATCGTAGTCCACTGAAATTATTCTTTGAGTTTTTTGTTTAAAGATCTTAGAAAAATTTTAAGTTTGAAAAGTTGTTTAAGATTTGAATTAAGTGAAGATTTTTTTTTTCCATCTTTCTGTTTATTTTTGCTTTCGTCTTTCAAACATCACTAGTTTCACTTTCATAATCTTTGACTTAAGACAAGCCATAAAAATTAATGCTAAATCTAAAATTCATTAAAAAATTTATGTTTGTAGGGTCAACCAACTAGTTTAGGGTAAGGGCCTTGAATTAGGTTGGAGAGGAAACTCTTCAAGGCCATTAAAATCAAACATTGGAGTCTGAGTTAGGGAGTTTCAAAGTCCAGTATCGTGAAATTTATCCAGGACCCCCCTCTAACACAAGGGATAAACACGAGGTTGCATGCAGAAAGGTAGTGGAGATAACCCCTCCAAAGCTGGACCAATCGTAGTGGAGAACACATATAGAGGACTTGTCTTGGGATTCCGTCGATTGCATTTTCCACGGAGCTTCGTGGGTCTCGAATCCATTCGAGGTCCTCAGTTGTCTTTCAGACCACTTTTTTTCGATACCCTTGATAGGTTTCAGGCTCGATACCCTTCTCATTGTGGTCTACCCGACTTTCGACTGTACCTGCCTGGTGATTGTTCGTGTGCTGATAACCTAGTTGCCTATCTTTTTAGGGACATACACGGGTGACTACGGGGGTATACCATGGTACCTAGGACAGACATTGGGCCAAAATTTATAGAGTATACCCAGAGGGTGCTTCTGTGTTCGAGTTGCACTTGCACCGGTAAGTTTCTCTAGTGTTGGTTGTTGTAACTGTTCTTCCAATTAGTTTAGTGTTTGCTTGTTTTATCTTGTAGGTACTTATTAGTGTCTGTTATTTTTTGAATGAATAGAAAGCCCTAAGGTGTCTTTGATATTCTCACACAATGGAGGATCATGAGATTCATCAGTCACGAAGGCTTATGGGCATGTCGTTGGTTACACTGGAGCCACCCCCACCACCACTAAGGCGAACGCTAGACCAACAAGGGTCTTTTGAAGTGACCGGGTCACAAGAAATTGTGCCCGACCAACATCTGGAGGAAACAACCGTTTTATACTTTGGAGCGAAAGCTCTTGGTCCACCTGAAACTCCAACCACTGATATTTCAGCACCCATCATCGTACCGATTCACCCTTACGAGTGTCAGACAGTGTCCCACGCAGCAATGGAAACAAATGTTGTCACTCCTTCTAGGAATTCTTCAATTCCCACTATAGTTGTCACCACAGGAGAGTTTCAACCTCCTAACCCACCGTCACTAGTCTGAGCCACCATGGTCTCGACCGCCTCTACCTCACACAGTGGTCTGATCCTATCTATGGCAGTGGCCACAACCCCTTTCACACCAAGTGCGACAGGCCCTCTGTTCTCATACAAGATGCCTAGCTCAGGTACAAGTCCTATACTTTCCTACTCCACTTCACAGACTTTAGGTCTGGGGGAAGGGAGCTCTAACTCTCCTCTACAAGGCCACATGGGGGGAACTTCAACTCCTTTTAATACTTTCCCTTATGGGGGAGGTCATATACCTCCTTTGTCCCCTTCGCTCGGTGGCATGCATCAACAATCTGTCAGGCCACCTACACACCATAGTTTATTTGGAGCAGGGAGTCAAGGGCCACCTTCGCATAATATGTCGGTAGGTTCGATACTATTTTCTTTGTTTGGTGTGTTTGGTAATAATGTCTTCTCGTCAGTTTCTTTCCCAACTGGGGGCAATCCTGGTTTCGGAAAACCTATTCCTATGCAGGGTACTATTCCTGCACAGGGGGTAAACCCAGGAACTTCTTCCACATCAGGGCCTTGGAATTCTTGGCAGGGATATGTTCCCTCATCAGGAATGTCAATTTGGGGAAATTATTTTCACAATCAATGAAACCCCAGACAAGGTACTATGCCTATCTCCACGAGATCGGCATGGGGAAACCCTTCCCAAATTCCTCTGAATGTAATGCAAGCCCAACCATCTACATCCTATTTTGGGAATCAACCGATGATGTCTCCTCACATGCAAAATCCATATGTTGGTCATGGCCATGGTTTTTACTAGAACCCAGGCCAGCAGCCAAACTTTTCCTAGCAACCTGGTGCCAGTCAAACTCCAGGTCCCTTTTTCCTAGGTTATCACCAACAACCCAAACTACCTTTCCTGGCAACCTTGCATTTGCCATACTTGACAGGGTTGTTGAATGACCCTATCTGTCACAATCCACGTTGGCCCCCTATGCCAACAAAGTTTCCTTCGGACATACCAAATTTTGAAGCCAAGCCTAACGAAGATCCAGGAGATCATGTGACTACCTTCCATCTTTGGTGCTCATCTAACTCGTTGAAAGATGATTTCGTACAGTTGTGATTGTTTCAACATACTCTCATTGGGAGTTCCGCGAAATGGTACATTGAGCTCGACTGCTCAAGATACTCTCCCTTCGATGAATTGGCAATGGTTTTCCTAAACCATTTCCAATTACCTGTGAGATACGACACTGACACAAAATTGCTGGCCAATTTCGCACAGACAAAAGAAGACCATATCTCTCATCACATCTGAGAATGGAGATGCCAAAAGAGTTTAATTAAGGTGTGAGTCCCACCAGCATTCCTGCTCGAGTGGTTCCTTAAGTCTTTGGTCCCATAGTTGTCCAAAGACGTCGGGAGTATTTTTCGAAGAAGATGCCATCATGAGAGATCAACATCTTGAGCTAATCTATTCTCAGTCTGGTTTATTATACGAGATCTTTCCAGATGCACCACGCTCAATACTTGATAAAACTAGAAAGAGAGTTGGACCACATGCCGATGGTATTGTTGGTTCAGCACAAACAAAGCCCGTTGAGCAACTAACGAAGCAATTACAACAATTGTCTATACAACACACAGCGGCTAGCCAAACTATTATTTTGGCTTCTCCCCCTACTAAAACATTGGATGTACACATAGTGCAATCGACAAATCCAAAGGCCACCCAGAAGCCTGAAGGAAAGAAAAAACAACAGAATAAGGGTAAGGGGGATAAGAAACCCACTAATAATGTTGGCGGGGGAAATACTAAGAAACGAAAGGCAAGGTATCCATGCAACCTGTTCACAGAAGACCACCCAACCCACCAATGTCCTTGACTTGTAGAGGCCCAAAATTTTGTGACATAGCAACAGCCTGCTATGGTAACCAATCCATTTCAGCATGGGCAAAACCTAACCCAAGCCTCTACAAGCGCGGAAGGGGGTATTCAAGGACCCTCTCCATCTTCAAACAATCCCACATCCATGAATGTGTATATGATGAAGGGTGATGCTTTTATATCAACTAGAGTGCATGACTACAATAAACCAAGCACTTCTGAGAAGGGCAAAGAAGCCAAACTCCCATCTCTTCCTCTACAGATTGAGAAGACTTTGGGCAAAACAATGACACACATCCCAAAAGGCATGTTCAAAAAATCTTCTCACAACCCAAACGCAAGGGATGCCCAGAACTATTCTGTGGTGGAGGATTTGTCTCAAACCCCTTGTGTGATGTTTGCTTTGGAGGTCCTCCAAATCTGCCCTTCCTAGAGGAAATCTTTGTTAACCGCTTTAGGATCTTCCGAGACTTGTAATCCAAGTACCATCATGCTAGATACAACCGACTTAAAACCTCGTCTACCTTACCATGTAGCATTTCAGATAGTAGTGGATCACCCCATGAAAACTTTTACTTGAAACATTTTCCACACGGTGGTTGATGAGGGTGCCTCGAGATTCATTATGTCATTGGAATGTTGGAAGGCCATTGGTTAGCCCATTTTGTCTCTGTCACCTACCCTTCTCACTGCTTTCAATGGTCATTCATTCCAACCACATGGTATCATTCCCTCTTTCCCTATGCAGTTAGGAGGTAAGACCATGTGCATCGAGGTAGAAGTAGTCGACGCGTCCCTCGACTACAATATCTTGTTAGGAAGGAGTTGGACTTATGGCATGCAAGCAGTGGTTGCTACAGTTTTCTGGGTCTTATTTTTTCCACACGAGGACTGGATTGTGACCATTGATCAATTGTCTTTCTCCAAACCTGACCCTTCATTGGGGGTGTTCACGGTCCCAATGATTGATAATCCTCAACTAGGCGTAGTCAACGTAGGGGTTGGTTTGTGCCCATCTTTGATGGGTGCCTTCGATTACCCGCACCCTCAAGGTGATGTCAAGTTCATATCTGACCACCATAAGGTTGATATTTTCCAATTTTCGTCATTTTGCATGACTTACTTCAACGATCTGTGGATACTTCCTTCCCCATCGACCACGATGGATGGGACAAGGCACCCAGGAATGTCCATGCCCTTGTCCGCAGCTGAAGTAGAGTACTCTTTAGTCCAGCAAGCTTCATCCAACACAGATCCAACTCTTGCACAAGAGTTTGATCCTCTTCTAGAGCCTATTTGGGCTCAAGGTTCTCTCACTAACAACGATTCATTAGACTTAGTCTTGCCCTCCGACGAAGAAGTAATTGAAGCAATGACTAGTTTGGAAAAAACCCTAGGATGATCTTCATCACAGATCATACTTCCTCCCAGAGTTAAGTAGAATCGAAGCTGGAGAATTCACCTTGACTATGACTGGAGATAGGTCTTGTCCTATTAATCCCTTAGCCACACATGAGGTCTATGTTGAGGGTAATATGGAAACCATTGCTGAAACCATACCGATCAATATCTTCAGAACCCCTAGCACCGTGGAGAATGTTTTTGTCGGAGCTGACTGCTCCCCCAGAGAGATTCAAATCTACACAGATCTATTTAAAGAATTTTGTGACATTTTTGTATGGTCTTACGAGGAAATTCTAGGAATCGATCCAAAAATAGTTGAACATGAAATCACAATTTATCCATATGCCAAGCTTGTTCAGCAGAAGCTTCGTCCAATTAATCCTAGGAAAGCAACAGCCATTAAGGTTGAAGTTGAGAAATTGCTAAAAGTCGATTTTATCTATCCTATCCATTTGACCCAATGGGTGTCAAATCTTGTTTCGGTCAATAAAAAAAAAGGCATGATTCGTGTACTTCCATGGTTTGAACAAGGCCTATCCAAAAGACAATTTTCCCACACCTTTCATTGACCAGATAATTGATGAATGTGCCAGTTGTGAGGCCTTCTCTTTCATGGACGATTTTTTGAGATATAATAAAATACAAATCAAACACGAAGACTAGCACAAAATGGCATTCATTTGTCCATGGAAGTGCCACCTGCGTCAGATCTTCTCTCAGAAGATGAGGGCACATCCCTCTTCAATGTTTCTTGTCATCACAGTTGGTCCCTTCACCAAGTGGTGGATTGACTACACTACATGCAACCCTCCTTTAGCAAGGGGACACTGTTATATCATCGTAGTCGTAGACTACTTCATGAAGTGGGTCTAAGCTATTCCGATGTTTAAAGATGATGGAGAGAATGTGGATCTCTTTTTATTCAACCAGATAATATCAAGGCTCGGTGTCCTGAGGGAGATTGTCACTGACCATGGAATTCACTTTCAGAACCAAATGATGGCTGAGTTAACATCAAATCTTGGGTTGCGGAAAGAACATTTGTCACCCTACTACCCCCAAGAAAATGGTCAGGTGGAAGCTGTAAATAAATCTCTTAAGACCATCCTACAGTGAACGATCAACTCAGCCAAGTCAAATTGGCATTTGATGTTATACTCGGCACTATGGGCTTACCGAACGTCTGTTAACACTGCAACCAGTTTCTCACCTTTTCAACTCGTTTACGGGCTGGAAGCAATCTTGCCTATCGAATGTCAGATCCCGTCCATAAAGTTGGCAGTAAAATTATTTCCAGACACATCTCCACTTAAAGAGCGATTATTATACCTTGAGTAGCGTCGTGATGTAGCCCTGGCCAAAGAGGCTCACAAACATAAAGTCAAGTGTCAGTATGATCAGTTTTTTTGTCCTCAGATTTCCTCTAAAGGCAGCCTTGTCCTGGTCTATGACCAAGATAAGGACCCCCTGGGGGCAGGAAAATTCAAACCCATGTGGTTCAGACCTTTCATCATAAAAGAGGTTCTAAAAAAGGGGGCTTATCATCTAGTTGACTTTGAGGGAAATGCTTTGGTAGAGCCTAGAAATGGGCTCTACCTCAATAAGTATCAGTTTAGGTAGGTCACCATGGGTAATTTTTTGTAACATATGTATAGTCTGTGTACTATTACTTTCTAGTTTCTTTTAGTATTATGGACGTTTCATTTTTGATGTTATATTTCGTCACTGTGGCAGATGTCAAGTGAATCCAAGGTGTTCATTGGGTACACAGATGGTGCTATCCAGCACACTCAGAGGCTTGCCTCCGCAACTTGGGTAATTTTTACACCTCGAGGCCAGTTATTATCTTCCAAAGGTATATGCTTAGGTGACACCACAAACAATGTCACCGAGTACAGTGCAGTTATTAAGTTGCTT
>ML796217.1:22820-40877 GCA_009831015.1 Picea engelmannii
GCTTAGGTTTCACCTCAGATTGGTTTTTTCTATGAAGTTTTCCTTGAATTGTTTTCTTTTTTCTGTTAAAGTGTCTGAGTCTTCAAGAGATCTTAGTTCTCAGTATCAATGGTCTCTGCCTGGGCTGGATTTATTTTCCTTTCATTTGTCTCATATTTTCATATATACATGTGGCTTGTATAAGGCCATCACGCATGTACACGTGATCTGACTTTACACATCTCATGTGCACATGCTTGTTGTTGAACTGTCAGTAGTGTGCTTGTGGAGAAATTTTTTTGTTGAATTTGAGGCAGTCATTCTTTCCTTTGATAAGAGTCATACCTCTCAAGTTTTTGGGTTTCTATCATAGTGGTTAGTAACTTAGGTTTGATCACAGCAATAGCTTTCTTTTTTCATTTATAAGTTTTCCTCAAAAATTTTCTTTTATAGGGTTTTTAGACAAGTGTGAGAGTCCAATTTTAATTTGCTTATGTGTGATTTTTGAAGTGACTCTTTGCAATCTGTGCTTAGGCTAGAATTTTTCTTGGTTTTGACTTGTTTATGTTTTTCCTTTTTTCTTTGTGAGCATTCAAATAAAAAAAAAATATTTTATTTCTTTTTTTGGTTAAAAAGTGTTGTTTTGCATTCGTAACGAGGGAAAAGTCTTTTCTTTCATAAGTTCTTGACAGTTTACTTAGATCATAAGTAGATCATAGTCCACTGAAATTATTCTTTGAGTTTGTTGTTTAAAGATCTTAGAAAAAATTTAAGTTTGAAAAGTTGTTTAAGATTTGAGTTAAGTGAAGATTTTTTTTTTCCATCTTTCTGTTTATTTTTGCTTTCGTCTTTCAAACATCACTAGTTTCACTTTCATAATCTTTGACTTAAGACAAGCCATAAAAATTAATGCTAAATCTAAAATTCATTAAAATTTTTATGTTTGTAGGGTCAACCAACTAGTTTAGGGTAAGGGCCTTGAATTAGGTTGGAGAGGAAACTCTTCAAGGCCATTAAAATCAAACATTGGAATCTGAGTTAGGGAGTGTCAAAGTCCAGTATCGTGAAATTTATCCAGGACCCCCCTCTAACACAAGGGATAAACACGAGGTCGCATGCAGAAAGGTAGTGGAGATAACCCCTCCAAAGCTGGACCAATCGTAGTGGAGAACACATATAGAGGACTTGTCTTGGGATTCCGTCGATTGCATTTTCCATGGAGCTTCATGGGTCTCGAATCCATTCGAGGTCCTCAGTTGTCTTTCAGACCACTTTTTTTCGATACCCTTGATAGGTTTCAGGCTCGATACCCTTCTCATTGTGGTCTACCCGACTTTCGACTGTACCTTCCTGGTGATTGTTCGTGCGCTGATAACCTAGTTGCCTATCTTTTTAGGGACATACACGGGTGACTACGGGGGTATACCATGGTACCTAGGACAGACATTGGGCCAAAATTTATAGAGTATACCCAGAGGGTGCTT
Source organism: Picea engelmannii (assembly GCA_009831015.1). Classification (NCBI taxonomy): domain Eukaryota; kingdom Viridiplantae; phylum Streptophyta; class Pinopsida; order Pinales; family Pinaceae; genus Picea; species Picea engelmannii. The sequence continues at coordinate 24,284 of ML796217.1, forward strand.
CTGTGTTCGAGTTGCACTTGCACTGGTAAGTTTCTCTAGTGTTGGTTTTTGTAACTGTTCTTCCAATTAGTTTAGTGTTGGTTGTTGTAACTGTTCTTCCAATTAGTTTAGTGTTTGCTTGTTTTATCTTGTAGGTACTTATTAGTGTCTGTTATTTTTTGAATGAATAGAAATCCCTAAGGTGTCTTTGATATTCTCACACAATGGAGGATCATGAGCTTCGTCAGTCACGAAGGCTTATGGGCATGTCGTTGGTTACACTGGAGCCACCCCCACCACCACTAAGGTGAAAGCTAGACCAACAAGGGTCTTTTGAAGTGACCGGGTCACAAGAAATTGTGCCCGACCAACATCTGGAGGAAACAACCATTTTAGAATTTGGAGTGAAATCTCTTGGTCCACCTGAAACTCCAACCACTGATATTTCAGTACCCATCATCGTACTGATTCACCCTTACGAGTGTCAGACAGTGTCCCATGCAGCAATGGAAACAAATGTTGTCACTCCTTCTAGGAATTCTTCACTTCCCACTATAGTTGTCACCACAGGAGAGTTTCAACCTCCTAACCCACCATCACTAGTCTGATCCACCATGGTCTCGACCGCCTCTACCTCACACAGTGGTCTGATCTCGTCTATGGCAGTGGCCACAACCCCTTTCACACCAAGTGCGACAGGCCCTCTGTTCTCATACAAGATGCCTAGCTCAGGTACAAGTCCTATACTTTCCTACTCCACTTCACAGACTTTAGGTCTGGGGGAAGGGATCTCTAACTCTCCTCTACAAGGCCACATGGGGGGAACTTAAACTCCTTTTAATACTTTTCCTTATGGGGGAGGTCATATACCTCCTTCGTCCCCTTCGCTCGGTGGCATGCATCAACAATATGTCGGGCCACCTACACACCATAGTTTATTTGGAGCAGGGAGTCAAGGACCACCTTCGCATAATATGTCAGTAGGTTTGATACTATTTTCTTTGTTTGGTGTGTTTGGTAATAATGTCTTCTCGTCAGTTTCTTTCCCAACTGGGGGCAATCCGGGTTTCGGACAACCTATTCCTATGCAGGGTACTATTCCTGCACAGGGGGTAAACCCAGGAACTTCTTCCACATCAGGGCCTTGGAATTCTTGGCAGGGATATGTTCCCTCATCAGGAATGTCAATCTGGGGAAATTATTTTCACAATCAATGAAACCCCAGACAAGGTACTATGCCTATCTCCACGAGATCGGCATGGGGAAACCCTTCCCAAATTCCTCTGAATGTAATTCAAGCCCAACCATCTACATCCTATTTTGGGAATAAACCGATGATGTCTCCTCACATGAAAAATCCATATGTTGGTCATGGCCATGGTTTTTACCAGAACCCAGGCCAGCAGCCAAACTTTTCCTAGCAACCTGGTGCCAGTCAAACTCCAGGTCCCTTTTTCCTAGGTTATCACCAACAACCCAAACTACCTTTCCTGGCAACCTTGCATTTTCCATACTTGACAAGGTTGTTGAATGACCCTATCTGTCACAATCCACATTGGCCCCCTATGCCAACAAAGTTTCCTTCGGACATACCAAAGTTTGAAGCCAAGCCTAACGAAGATCTAGGAGATCATGTGACTACCTTCCATCTTTGGTTCTCATCTAACTCATTGAAAGATGACTTCATACAGTTGTGATTGTTTCAACATACTCTCATTGGGAGTTCCGCGAAATGGTACATTGAGCTCGACTGCTCAAGATACTCTCCCTTCGATGAATTGGCAATGGTTTTCCTAAACCATTTCCAATTACCTGTGAGATATGACACTGACACAAAATTGCTGGCCAATTTCGCACAGACAAAAGAAGACCATATCTCTCATCACATCCGAGAATGGAGATGCCAAAAGAGTTTAATTAAGGTGTGAGTCCCACCAGCATTCCTGCTCGAGTGGTTCCTTAAGTCTTTGGTCCCATAGTTATCCAAAGACGTCGGGAGTATTTTTCGAAGAAGACGCCATCATGAGAGATCAACATCTTGAGCTAATCTATTCCCAGTCTAGTTTATTATACGAGATATTGCCAGATGCACCACGCTCAATACTTGATAAAACCAGAAAGAGAGTTGGACCACATGCCGATGGTATTGTTGGTTCAGCACAAACAAAGCCCGTTGGGAAACTAACGAAGCAATTACAACAATTGTCTATACAACACACAGCGGCTAGCCAAACTACTATTTTGGCTGCTCCCCCTACTAAAAAATTGGATGTACACATAGTGCAATCGACAAATCCAAAGGCCACCCAGAAGCCTGAAGGAAAGAAAAAACAACAGAAGAAGGGTAAGAGGGATAAGAAACCCACTAATAATGTTGGCGGGGGAAATACTAAGAAACGAAAGGCAAGGTATCCATGCAACCTGTGCACAGAATACCACCCAACCCACCAATGTCCTTGACTTGCAGAGGCCCAAAATTTTGTGACATAGCAACAGCCTGCTATGGTAACCAATCCATTTCAGCATGGGCAAAACCTAACCCAAGCCTCTACAAGTGTGGAAGGGGGTATTCAAGGACCCTCTCCATCTTCAAACAATCCCACATCCATGAATGTGTATATGATGAAGGGTGATGCTTTTATATCAACTAGAGTGCATGACTACAATAAACCAAGCACTTCTGAGAAGGGCAAAGAAGTCAAACTCCCATCTCTTCCTCTACAGATTGAGAAGACTTTGGGCAAAACAATGACACACATCCCAAAAGGCATGTTCAAAAAATCTTCTCACAACCCAAACACAAGGGATGCCCAGAACTATTCTATGGTGGAGGATTTGTCTCAAACCCCTTGTGTGATGTTCGCTTTGGAGGTCCTCCAAATCTGCCCTTCCTAGAGGAAATCTTTGTTAACCGCTTTAGGATCTTCCGAGACTTGTAATCCAAGTACCATCATGCTAGATACAACCGACTTAAAACCTATTCTACCTTACCATGTAGCATTTCAGATAGTAGTGGCTCACCCCATGAAAACTTTTACTTGAAACATTTTCCACACGGTGGTTGATGAGGGTGCCTCGAGATTCATTATGTCATTGGCATGTTGGAAGGCCATTGGTTAGCCCATTTTGTCTCTGTCACCTACCCTTCTCACTGCTTTCAATGGTCATTCATTCCAACCACATGGTATCATTCCCTCTTTCCCTATGCAGTTAGGAGGTAAGACCATGTGCATCAAGGTAGAAGTAGTCGATGCGTCCCTCGACTACAATATCTTGTTAGGAAGGAGTTGGACTTATGGCATGCAAGCAGTGGTTGCTACAGTTTTCTGGGTCTTATTTTTTCCACACGAGGACTAGATTGTGACCATTGATCAATTGTCTTTCTCCAAACCTGACCCTTCATTGGGGTTGTTCGCGGTCCCAATGATTGATAATCCTCAACCAGGCGTAGTCAACGTAGGGGTTGGTTTGTGCCCATATTTGATGGGTGCCTTCGATTACCCGCACCCTCAAGGTGATGTCAAGTTCATATCTGACCACCATAAGGTTGATATTTTCCAAGTTTCGTCATTTCGCATGACTTACTTCAATGATCTGTGGATACTTCCTTCCCCATCGACCATGATGGATGGGACAGGGTACCCAGGAATGTCCATGCCCTTGTCCGCAGCTGAAGTAGAGTACTCTTTAGTCCAGCAAGCTTCATCCAACACAGATCCAACTCCTGCACAAGAGTTTGATCCTCTTCTAGAGCCTATTTGGGCTCAAGGTTCTCTCACTGACAACGATTCATTAGACTTAGTCTTGCCCTCCGACGAAGAAGTAATTGAAGCAATGACTAGTTTGGAAAAAACCCTAGGATGATCTTCATCACAGATCATACTTCCTCCCAGAGTTAAGTAGAATCGAAGCTGGAGAATTCACCTTGACTATGACTGGAGATAGGTCTTGTCCTATTAATCCCTTAGCCACACATGAGGTCTATGTTGAGGGTAATATGGAAACCATTGCTGAAACCATACCGATCAATATATTCAGAACCCCTAGCACCATGGAGAATGTTTTTGTCGGAGCTGACTGCTCCCCCAGAGAGATTCAAATCTACACAGATCTATTTAAAGAATTTTGTGACGTTTTTGTATGGTCTTACGAGGAAATGCTAGGAATCGATCCAAAAATAGTTGAACATGAAATCACAATTTATCCATATGCCAAGCCTGTTCAGCAGAAGCTTCGTCCAGTTAATCCTAGGAAAGAAACATCCATTAAGGTTGAAGTTGAGAAATTGCTAAAAGTCGATTTTATCTATCCTATCCATTTGACCCAATGGGTGTCAAATCTTGTTTCGGTCAATAAAAAACAAGGCACGATTCGTGTATGTACAGACTTCCATGGTTTGAACAAGGCCTATCCAAAAGACAATTTTCCCACACCTTTCATCGACCAGATAATTGATGAATGTGCCAGTTGTGAGGCCTTCTCTTTCATGGATGATTTTTCGAGATATAATAAAATACAAATCAAACACGAAGACTAGCACAAAATGGCATTCATTTGTCCATGGAAGTGCCACCTTCGTCAGATCTTCTCTCAGAAGATGAGGGCACATCCCTCTTCAATGTTTCTTGTCATCACAGTTGGTCCCTTCACCAAGTGGGGGATTGACTACACTACATGCAACCCTCCTTTAGCAAGGGGACACGGTTATATCATCGTAGTCGTAGACTACTTCATGAAGTGGGTCTAAGCTATGCTGATGTTTAAAGATGATGGAGAGAATGTGGATCTCTTTTTATTCAACCAGATAATAGCAAGGCTCGGTGTCCTGAGGGAGATTGTCACTGACCATGGAATTCACTTTCAGAACCAAATGATGGCTGAGTTAACATCAAATCTTGGGTTGTGGAAAGAACATTTGTCACCCTACTACCCCCAAGAAAATGGTCAGGTGGAAGTTGTAAATAAATCTCTTAAGACCATCCTACAGTGAACGATCAACTCAGCCAAGTCAAATTGGCATTTGATGTTATACTCGGCACTATGGGCTTACCGAACGTCTGTTAAGACTGCAACCAGTTTCTCACCTTTTCAACTCATTTACGGGCTGGAAGCAATCTTGCCTATCGAATGTCAGATCCCGTCCCTAAAGTTGGCAGTACAATTATTTCCAGACACTTCTCCACTTAAAGAGCGGTTATTATACCTTGAGTAGCGTCATGATGTAGCCCTGGCCAAAGAGGCTCACAAACATAAAGTCAAGTGTCAGTATGATCGGTTTGTTTGTCCTCAGATTTTCTCTAAAGGCAGCCTTGTCCTAGTCTATGACCAAGATAAGGACCCCCTGGGGGCAGGAAAATTCAAACCCATGTGGTTCAGACCTTTCATCATAAAAGAGGTTCTAAAAAAGGGGGCTTATCATCTAGTTGACTTTGAGGGAAATGCTTTGGTAGAGCCTAGAAATGGGCTCTACCTCAAGAAGTATCACTTATAGGTAGGTCACCATGGGTAATTTTTTGTAACATATGTATAGTCTGTGTACTATTACTTTCTAGTTTCTTTTAGTATTATGGACGTTTCATTTTTGATGTTATCTTTCGTCACTGTGGCAGATGTCAAGTGAATCCAAGGTGTTCATTGGGTACACAGATGGTGTTATCCAGCACACTCAGAGGCTTGCCTCCGCAACTTGGGTAATTTTTACACCTCGAGGCCAGTTATTATCTTCCAAAGGTATATGCTTAGGTGACACCACAAACAATGTCACCGAGTACAGTGCAGTTATTAAGTTGCTTTGTGACGGCTTGTCATTTGGTATATCTCATCTTCGGGTCTATTTAGATGCTCAATTGGTTGTGTCGTAGTTAAATAGAATCTACTGGATTCATGATCCAATTTTACACCAATGATTCCTTAAGGTACGTGTCTTAGAATAAAGCTTTGATTATATTACATATTTTCATGTTCCTAGGAGATTTAAACCAAATTACAGATACTCTAGCTAATCAAATTTTAGATTGGCATCTCACACACATATGAAAGGATATACACATAAACATGTAAATACATTTTTAAAGGAAAAAAATGATCCATAAGACACAAAAATACATAACAGGTCTTCTTTTAAGCCCTTTGCAGACCCTCTAAACATGAAAAGATTGTCGAGCGATCTTGTGGCCTTTCATGCTCGTTACACTGAAATTTGAAAGTCATGTCTATCCGACGGTAGTTTACCCCTTTTTCGGTCTGGACGGTCAACTGTACGAACAAAGGTATACTCTAAGGAACTTCAGTTCTCTAGAAGAGTACTCTCAGGTATCATTTTAACCCTTTTTCGGGCCTGAGGGACTAAATTTATGAAAAAGGAACCCCCACAGAGTCCATAGTTAAGCTCTTTTTCAGACTCCCTAAAACTAAAAATATTTTCGAATTACCTTATTCTTTCACACTCGTCAAAATGGTCTAGAAGAACATTCTTGACGGAGTCCATAGTTAAGATTTTTCAGACTCCTTAAAAATGAAAAAATGGCTGAGTGATCTTGTCTTTATCACACTCGTTAAAATGGTTTTGAATAGACATCTTGTCGGTGCTAGTTTACCCCTTTTTCGAACCGACTAGACTACCTTCGAAAAAGGTACCCCAGTGGAGTCTCCGTTTATGTTTTTCAGACTCTCTAAATATGAAAAACCGTCGAGCCTACCTTATCTGGGCTCGTTAAACTCACATCAAAGGACGTTACCATTGTGTGTTTTATTAATCACATTTTCATACCCGTGTCTTTGGCCTAATGCCAGTTCCATGTTTCTCTCAACTGAACCATATAAAGCATGCCTTATACGCAATCCCTATAGCACTTTTCCTCTGCGTCTTGACACCTTTGGCCCCTTGAGGATTTTTCCTGAGTGCCCTTACTCTGAACATCAGTCTTGTCCCTGTGCCTTGAACTTGTATGTTTGCAACACTTGTTCCTCCTTTGTAACGTAACATTCTTTTATTCTTTTTCCAAAATTATTGAAAAAGACCAAAAAAAAAAAAAAAAATCAAATATACCCCAAAAAGAGGAAGGGAAAAGTATTTTCTTTATTGGCAACATAATGAGTCTCCCTTGGATAAAGCACATCTATCTGTTTGTTTGTCAAACTCTGGGATTTAATACGACCTTAGGAAGTTGTTCTCACTACATAGAGTTGTTTCCTCCTCCATTTGGTTATTCTTCCAAACATATGGAGAGTTTGCGTTGCCTCCTGCCTCATAAACTTATGTTAATTCCATGCTGCTTGAGTCTCATCATTTGTCATGTTGTTGTCCAAGGGAATTTTTTACCAAGCTTGATTCGACCCCTTTGTAGTTTGTCTCTTGCCCTCATGCCCGACCATCCTGAATGTCCAATAAAGTCTTTGTTCGAAATCAATGAAGCCTTCAGTCTGATCATCAAGATTCTCTAGTCCATGACCGACGAGTCGTCGAAGACCTCTGGGTAGTGAAGTAGTATACTCATATTACACTCCTACCCAATTTTTGAAGATTTTGAAGTTGTTTCTCAAGCTCTGAAGACCTCATCTCCAGCCATCAGGCCTTAGCATCTTCTAAAAGTATGGATACTCTACACATATATCTTTTTGATTTCGAGATGTAGCTCTGTTGTGTATTGTTCATGGCTACACTTTATATAGTTATATGACATGGATATATAGTGTATTTGATTGGTAGTCATGATTTTATTTTATCCCGAGCATGGGTATGCTCGCCTCGGTGAGACAATTGTTATTTTTGCAGACAGCACCTCCCGATTTATGGTCCCTAGGCTCACTTGTTTGGCACATCAGTGGATATTGTTAATGCATTTCGACCATCAGATGCTCTTCTGACCCCACACATTAGGGGGCATATGTTATAACCCTAATTTGCACCAGACATGTTTACCTGGCATCAGGCCATCTCAGATTCCTTGTTTTCCAAAACACTGTTGAACAACTCTTCTTAAAAACCCCTTTTATAAAGGCCCACGCGCCCTACTCCATTATTTCACGCGTGTACATGCTAGTTGACCCAAGATAGCCTGTGTGTACCTACAAAAGCACAAAAAAAGGAAAGTTGATGACGGAACACACAGCTTTGGGTGAGTTAACTAAACCTTTCAGTCATTCATGGCCGAGGGTTCGACCAAATACCTAGCTTCTTCTAGCCTACAAAAGAAGGGTTAGGGGTCCCATTTGGAAGAGGAGAATCATAGTAAATAAACTATACCCGATTGTGCATTCCCTTTGTCCCAACCCTTTAGCCATCCTTGTGTAAAGAGAAATATAGAGCAAAGAATTTGGAGGACAGTTGAAGAGGAGCCTAGTACCAGGTTCACAAAGTAGTGGCCAACTTCATCATTGTAAGTTGATTTGTTGAAGTTAATAATAAAGAAGTAGTTTTCCCGTCCCACCATATGAGGTTTTCATGGTTTATTGCGTACATATTGATTAAATCTACAACCCATTAATCTATATATCAAATGCATGTGGAGTTCTTTGTTTGTTTTGTGTGAATGCAGGTCAACCTTGGGAGGAGAGTTGTAGTCAAAGAGCAATCAAATGTGAAGAAGGATCGATATCAAATGCCTGAAATAAGGTATGCTCACTTGATCTTCTTAACTACGTATTTGCTTAAGAATAATGGGGATTAGGTTCAAGACGATGGCATAAAGAAGGAATATTTAGGTCTTTTATGCATGCATAATAAAACCCTAAGTGCTAGTTTGTAGAGGGATTTCCCACTCACAACAAGTACCTGTGCTTAAGTACTGGATGATCTCTACAAAGTAGTCATCAACAATCTGTACTGAGAATAATTGTGCATCCGGAAAGGTGTCTTCTAGATTCGTAGGTTCTTCTCCATTTGTGACCCTTGACAGGTGGTCAAGTCCTACATTCAATTTTCCTGGCTTAACTATTACTTCAAATTCAAATTCTTGGAATAGTAATAACCATCAACAAATTCGCCCCCCCAACACTGACTTGTTGACTAGGTATTTTAGGGTTGAGTGATCTGTAAACATCTTAAAGTGTTTCCCCAATAGGTAATGTCTGAACTTTTGTAGTGCATAGACCATGTCTAGGCCTTCTCTTTCTATCATGTTATAATTTTGTTCTGAGTCTGATAGTTTTCTTCTTCCAAACGTTATCAGATGATCCAAGCCTCCTGCTTCTGGCTGCACTAAGATAGCTCCAAGTGCTATCGTTGATGCATCTACATGCACATGGAATGTCTTTTCCCAGCCTGTAAATGCTAATATCGGTGCAGTAACCATATTTTCCTTCAGGGTATCCAAACCATGTTGACACTCGTCGTTCCATTGGTATTTGGTATCCTTACTTAACAATTTTTCCATTGGTGTTGTGATATGCGCATATCCTTTGATGAATTTCCTGTAGTATCCGGTGTGCCCTAAGGTTTCTCTTAGCTATCGGACTATTTTTGGTGATGGTAAGTTAACAATGATGGTAATCTTGGCCGGATCCACTAACAAGGCTTGTTTGCATACTATGTGGCCCAATAGTATCCCAAATGGTGTTCCAAATATGCATTTCTTGATATTCAGTGATATCTGGCACTGTCTGCATCGTTCTAACATTAGTCATAAAACTTCCACATGGTTTTTCAATAGACTGTAAACTATCCAATCATCCAGGTATACTTCGAGGAACTAATGGATGAATTCCTTAAAAGTTGTGATGACTACTCTGGATAATAATTTGGGTGCATTCTTCAGTCCGAATGACATGATTGTGTACTGATAAGATCCCCATTTCGTCGCAAACGTGGTCTTGTGTATATCCTCCTATTCTATCTTAATCTGATGGTATTCTGAGAATCCATTAGTAAATGAGTAAGCTTCATGTCCCCCTGCATTCTCTAACACTTCATCTGTGAACGGTGTAGGGAATGGGTCATGTAGGAATGCATCGTTCAACTTCCTCAAGTTGACGCATATCCTAATCCCTCTTCCTTGTTTCTTGTCCTGTACTACCATCAGGATTATCCATTCTGATTCTTCAATTGGTTCGATGATGTTGGCTTCGAGCATCCTATCAATCTCATCTTTAACTTTCTGTATATATGTGGGGTTCAGTATATAGGGTCGTTGTCTCATAGGTATCATTCAGGTCTGAGTGGTATCTTCATCTCTCCCAGTTCTCCTGCTATACCCTTCATCTCTGTAAATGTTGTGGGAAAAAGGTCACTATATTCACGCAACAATTATGTGATGCTTTCTATTGTTTTCTCATCCAAGTAGTCTCCAATGTTGGCCATTTTGGGCTACTCAGTTTTCCTGATGTTAACTTTCTTTACCTTGATTGGCACATAAATGACTTATTATTCTATTGGTGGTCCTTCAACATTTCTTTCGCCTTCTACTTCTTCGATCCGAATATTGCGTGGGTCATATTCATCTGGTGCTTGCTCTTGTACATGATAACATGACAGTTATTCCTTGACTGTTTGTTTATTCTGTTGTTTCTCTTTTGTGATAAATTCTATTTCTGGTTCTTTGATGAATATTACTCCTCTGATTCATTTGAGAGTTGCATCTATGTTGGGGTTCTCATGCTTGAATGAGAAAGTGATTGTGAAGTTCTATTGCAAAGTCCTCCATGTTGTAGTTCCTTTGCGTAATTCCTGGTCTGTGTACCAGTTTGATGGTATGCCCTCTAACATATGTATGAAGTGATGAGGTCATTCCTCTAGTGGCGTCATTTTCCACAACGTTTTTCACTTTGCCAAGTGTTCCACTGGTGCCTCTTTTCCTTGGTATTGCTATTTTTTTTCGTATTCATGTTCTGCACCGAACCTTATGCATAGTAAGCGCTTACATTGATACCAGTCTGTGATGGTCTCTTTATGTGCACCCCACCATCTTATGGGTGTGTCCTTGAGTGCTAAGTCAAGTGATGATAGTTGTTGGTTCTCTAATACTTTGTATTTGTATTGTGTCAAGAATGTTTCCAAATCATTTATCCTATGGAAACTGGGTGGTTATTTGATTTTTGTGCCTACCCATCTTACTGTGCGGTCTATTCTTGAACATCTTCACATGGATACTTCGTGTAGTCTCTACTGCTAGTTTTCTAACCTGGTATCTGAGTCTATTGCACATGAAGTAATGCTCTGACAACTGAGTACTACATCAGTAGTGGGGTTTATGTAATCCTCATCATGCACATTTGTTCTGTATAGCTAGTTGATCTCCTCTAAGTCTAGGCAAGTGGGTTCTATGAACCTCTCCCCTTCCGATGGCTCTAGTGGTGCTATGACCCTATATTCTCCGGATTCAAATGTCATTTTCCTGGTTTTCAAATTGATTATGGTCTGGTTTTCAAATTCCCAATCCAAACCAAGTAGTGTTGGGTAAGGTGTTGTGCCATCCACTATTTCAATGACTTCAAAGTCTTCTTTAGTGTGCACTCCATCAAGATCTACCATTACTCCTTTCAGTCTACCTATTGGTAGGACTCTATGTTGATTTGCTAGTTTTGAGTAGACGTTTGAGTATCCTAGTGTTGTCTCTCCCATGCATTGTCAGGTCTTCTTGGGTAGCACATTCACTTCGGATTCTAGGTCTAGTATAATGTCTCCCATATTGAAATCCCCAATGTTAGAATTTAGTCTAAATTCCCTACTTGTTCTTCTTCTAGTGTGTAGGTGATTGACAGTTTTTGGTTCTAGCTTCTCTTTCGTCTTGCTGCTACATTTCTCTAGTTGTTTTTCAATATTTTCACAGATGAAGGATCACTTAATACTTTTACGCATGATTGCAAAAATCCTTTGATTGTACTTACTTGTCCTTTGGGTTTCATTTCGTTGGTATGGTCCAATAATGGCGGCATCTCATATTCTGGGGCTTCCTTGAATGGTTGCGTAGTTGGAGTTGACGTTGTGTCCTCCTTTTGAAATTATTGTCTGGCTTCCTTAAAAGTCTCCTTCTCTTTTGGTGCAACGAACTACTTTCATGGTTCAGTGTTCTTCTTTATGCATTGGTTATGTGTTGGTTCCTATCGAAATGCGTCACTTCCTATTTTCGTTCCTCCAAGAGTGACTATATTGATGTTTCTTCCGTCATACCTGGCTTTGGCTGAAATCCACTGGACATTCTGATTGTTCTGGTTCCTCTTTTCTTAGATATTTACTAGTAGTGTCGGACATTCCTCTATGTCATGGTCCGACGCACGTCAATACATAAAAGTTGCGGGTGGGAGTGGACATTCCCATGCATAATTTCTTGGTTTCTAAAAATTGTGACATGTGACTGATCCTCTACCATATCTGAAACCTCCTCTGGCTCGTCCTCCTCCTCGCTATCATGCTCGGTCACCTCTCGATGTGTTATATTGTGGTGCATGATTATACTGCGTGGTATTGTACTGGGGTTGTGTCGGGTTGTACTACAGTTGCACGTTATTGTATGGTTGTTGCATAGTATTATACTACTTCTACGCAGTGTTGTATGGAGATGGGTTTTGATTGAACTATGGTGCTTCTTGCCTAGTCATCATTTCGTCCTGTAATCTGTATGCATCTGATGTTATTTACCGCATCATCTCCATAGTTCTACAATCTTTTTCATCATGGCCTACTAACTTACAAAAGGTGAAATATGAATTCTTCGGAACTATCTAGTATTTATGCATCATTGTGCGTTGATAAGGGTCGTGACCTAATTTCTTGCATATTTCGCACCATAACCCTCCCTGTGGTAGAAGATTTGGCATACCTATTTCCATATACTGCGCGAATGTTGGGCATTCGTTCTTGTGGTGTCCCTTTGTCCTGCATGCAATGCACCAAATGGCTTCTCGTTTGTCCTTGTTCTTATTCGGGTTCAACTAAAATGTTAGATTCTTCCAATCCTCCTTCAATTCCTCAATAGTTGGGTTTGTCTGCTGGTGCTGGTTCTCTTCTAGTTGCAAGGATGACTGCGTTTGAAATTTTTGTTGTCGTAAGGGATATTTTAAGTGTGGGAGTATTGATTTGAAAAACAGGTGTCGATGTTGCATCTCATTCATAAGGTATTTTAGTTTTACTTTTATTCACTTGAACCTCTGATCGATCTCCCATATTGATTCTCCTGGTTTCTGTCTTATTTCAATCATCTCATTCATGTACTTATCTTCTGAGCTCGGCTTCTGGAACTCATTAATCAATCATTTCTTAATGTCAGCCAGTGTCCTTGTCATCCCAGGGGAATTTTTTTTGTCTAGACTCATGTACCAGTCTAGTGCGTGGCCTCTTAGTGTAATCACTCCCTACGCAAGTTCGGTATCTTCATCAGTGATCTATTTTGCCTCCCAGATCTTTGCACAAATGAACAAATTATTTTCAGGGTCTTTTCTTGCTTCTCCTCGAAATTATGGTAATCTGATAGTGGGATCGTGTCGTTCTATTCTGAATATTGAACTACTACCTCCTCCGTGTAGTGTATATACTTTACTAGTGCTGTCAGAATTAGCTCCTCCAGTTGTTGCTCCTAGTGTATATGTACTTCTTGCTGTCAGACTTCCTCCGAACTTCAGTTGTCTAAACGGTGGTATTCTCTTTGGTGTATTAGTCACACATGGTTTCATGGGTTCCACACTGACATTAATATGGATAGGATGGTTGCCTTCTCCTCCCATTCTTGGGCCTCTTGTCTTCCTCTCATATGTTGCATGCAGGATTTCCTCAATCTACTCCATAGCCTGGAGATCCTCTACCTCTTATTCATCACTTTCCAAGCCCTCCCTCGCGGCTACAGATCTCTTCTTGGTATTCACCTTATATTGGTAGGGTACTCTGCTACACGTCATTCCTGATGATGCCAAGATCCCCTTGAGTTGGTCGTCATCCATCATGATTGGGTCCAAGGGTTCCTCCTCCTTCTTTCCTTTATCTTGACCTCCTTCCATTTATCCTCTCTCTATCAGTGCTTCCCCCCTTCCCCCATGCACATAGGGAAGTTTAGTTGTTTGATTCCATTGTCATTACACCTTTTTTATATAGCAATATCTTAATATAAGTATACAAGTATTGAATGTACCTTCCTCAAGGTCCACGTAGAAATTCTTGCTCTATTGTGTTGAATGAATTCGTTGTGTCGACTGCAAATTTAGTGATGAATTCTACCACAATACTATCAAGCCAAAAGTCTATTGCACAGGTGAATTTGTTGTTCACCTACTATAGCTACTCAATCTATATTGGGGTCCACTCTAGCTATCGAACTCGGTTTTTCACATGGTTATCCTTCAACCTTAGTATCCACTCTTGTAGTAGATTCGGAAAATAACAGAAAAAGACTTCATGTAAATCAGTAAATACGTATTTATCTAGATATTTGTGAGGTGTGAATCTAGGGTTTCTATTGTCTTTATGGGAAAAATCTAGCTCTTTGGTTCTCAACCAACCTTCAATTTTTTCTTTCATGGGGTTCCACAGTCTCAACATTCCCTTCTAATGGCTCATTGGTCTTCTTGTTTCGCTCATTCTTTTCTCGTGCAATCTATCTTATCTACTCAGTCCTCTCTTGTTCCTTCTAACCTGACAACAGAGCCATTTTTTGGTTTAACTGCTCTCTTTTACTGTCTGAGTTATTAACCCAGGGTTCAGGTCTTTCGGGTTTCTAACAAAGCCTCTAAAACTATCGGCCCTCCTGGTAAACTAGAAGGCAACATAGTACACAAACTGTACTGCGCAATCTCACCCGAGATAGCTTTAAATGGGTGGTTGTAAGACTCAGGTGTTTATAGACTAGGATTGAGTATGAGACGGGATTTTATTAACCAGATCCATACGCTCTGATCTGTGAATGTAATCTACTTATTTCTCATGGGTGCACATTCCTATTTCATATTTTAATTCCTGGACAACATAATCGTATTCCATAACAATATATTAACTCATTTATTAAGTATAACAATGAATTGTTCAAATAAATCAAAGAGATGCATCCATTCATCACATTACACAGATATTACCATGGCTCCCCCCTTCTAGGCTACGTCCACAAAGATTGGGCTCTTGGCTCTTTTATTATGGCAGTTCTGCATCTCCAGCATCGCACACTTACAATTCCCTTTTATGGGTAAGATATGTATGAGGTGAACTAGATCGCAGCAGGCTCCACATCCTGCAATATAATCCTTGGATCTTCCTCCTCTCCTCTGTTCTTATCTCAACAGCTTACAAATTTGGTCCATTACCATATTACATAACACATCAACTCATATCTAGATACGATAGATCATTACAAAAACTAAACTAACACAAAAGAGAATCAACCTCTCTATGATACCTGTGTATCTCTATTTATATATATTGGGCTCTTCGGCCATTTACAATGTATTACCAAAACCCTAACCCTACCGACGTTAGGTCTTCCTCCCATGCATGTGTGTTGTTCTTCCTCCAACTGTCATTTTCCTTGTGCAAGCTTTGTTTCATGCGCACGTGTTGTGTTACCTTCCAGCTATTACTTCCATTTCTGCATGCTTTCTTTATCATGATCATCCTTCTTTCCACTTCGTCCCGGTACCAAAACCTACTCAGAACGATCAGCCACTTCAAGTTCTTACTGCAGCCATGGAAGCTAGGATTTCCCCTCTTGTTCTACCTGCTCACTTACATGATTTTCCACATGAGCATAATCAGAGAATTAAGTTGTATGATGTTGAAGGCAATGTTTCAGCCAAAAAACACTTAGAATGGTTCAATGATTTTGTGGACCTAGAAGAATTAGATTATGAATATGCGAAGATGAGGTTGTTTGCACAAAGTCTTGCAGAAGAAGTCAGAAATCGGTTCAGAGCTCTCCCAATAGCAAGTATCCTAAATTTTGAAGCCTTTGAAACATGTTTTCTTGCAAAGTGGGGTGATAAGAAAAACCCCCTTCGGTTTCTAACCCAGTACAACAACATGAGAAGGTCACCTAATGAAACAATATAAGAGTTTTCAGCTAGATTTATGAAATTCTATAATTCAATCCCTACTAAAGTAAAACCTCCTCTTAGATATACTCAACTTAGATATGTTGATTCCTTTGAAAGTGATTTTTTTTTGTTCTTGAGGGAAAGAATATCCACTTCACTAGATGATATGATGAGTGATGCAATAGAATTTGAATTAAATCTAATGGCTTCGGGAAAGATCAAATATAATTCTAATAGGGACATGAACAAGGTTCAATATAAGGCACAACCTTCAAACTCACAGTCATCAGAAGAGAGGTTTGAGTTGATAATGAAGGCCATGGAGAAACTCATGGAAATGATGTATTTAGATAATAAGCCTAAAAACAGAGAATAGGATAATGTTCCTCCTAGGAATCAAAAGAGACTAGTAGTTCCACAAATTACACAAAGAGATCAGAGGAACCAAGGTGATTAGAAAATAAGATGTCCTTTTCAAAATAATTATGTAAATGAAAATTTTGATGAAACGTTTGAAGACAATATGCATTGTTGTGATGGTGATGAAACAAAGGTGTTTTTAACGAAAGAAGAACATGATCAGTTCATGGATGCAAATAATATATTCATGCAGGATAATGATGAAAGGTTGTCAATGGAAAAGGAATATTACCAGACAGGGCTAAAGAAT
>ML796217.1:41189-83012 GCA_009831015.1 Picea engelmannii
TGGACATTACAAGCCCTCACAAAGATATTTTCTCCTTTGATTCAAGGAAGGTGAAATGTTTGGCCGTAATCAAATATCTAGTGGTATCTTTGTCTTAAATTCCAGCAAAAAATATGGTCATGGATGTGGTAGTGGCTGATATATCTCCTAAATTTGGCATGTTGTTATCTAGGTCATGGGATGCAAAGTTGAAAGTGAATCTACAAATGGATATGTCATATGCCACTATCCTTGTTTTTTGGCCAAGATAGAAGGTTGTACAGGGAGGTTTTTCTCAAGTACATGGTCAGTAACAAAGCCCAACCAAACAACCATCCCATTTACTCTGTGGAGATCAAGATTGGTTCTTCCATTTAATTTAATGATTCAAGTTTTGAAGAGAAGGTGCCAGAGACAAATATGACTGCCAAAGACAAATCTGATCAACAAACTGAGAAAATTTTAGAACAACAAGACAGTGCAGAGAATGATATGTGGAACATCAGCTTTGATGGATTTGTCAGTAGAGAAAGAGAAGGATATGGTGTGTGGATTAACCCCCCTAGATTGGCCACAAATTTTTTCTCTTACAAGCTTGCTTTTGATTTCACAAATAGTATGGCTAAATATGAGGCATTAGTGTTGGGATTGAATACTTCGAAAGAAATGGATGCTAGGAGGATAGTTGTACATGGAGATTCTAAGTTGATTATAAATAAAGTAAAGGGAATATATTAAGCAAAGAACCCCAGATTAAGAGCATATAGGAATATAGTTCTTGACCTTCTTGAAGAATTTTCAGAATATAGTATCTCGGTGATTCCAAGGGGTCAGAATCACATTGCTAAAGCTCTAGCTACTTTAGCCTCAGTTTTCAAAATTCAATTTTTTCCTAACAGGGGATATGATATTGAGGTCAAGCACAAACCAACAGTGCCTAATGATATTAAGTACTAGCAGGTTTTTGAAGATAATAAACAAATAGAAAGTTTCCTTAAGATGGATGGTGAATTTGCAAATTTGAATATTGACGAGGAATATTTTTGTGAAGAATAAGATGCAACTGTGTTCGCAAATGATGGCTATTTCAAGAATCATATTGCTGGTAAGGATATAATAAAGCTAAAAAATAACATCATTCCCAAATCCCTGGTCCCATTAGAAAAAATCTTTGACAACAATGATGTAGCTAGGAGTCCTAAAATTAATGTAAATGATGGAGATGTTGAAGATTACAACATTGGGACTTAGGAATATCCCAAGATCATAAAGATATCCAAGACACTTATCCCAGAGGTCAAGCAAAGGTATATCAATTTAATGAAAGAATTTTTTGATGTTTTTTCCTGAAGTTATGAAGATCTAAAATTTTATGATACCAAGGTGATTCAGCATGTGATTCCAATCAAAGAAGATCATAAACCTTTCAAGAAGAAATTAAGAAGAATCAATCCTTTACTGATGCCCTTGATTGAAAAGGAGATAAAAAAATTGTTTGAAGCCAAGATCATAGTAGCTCTGAGATTTTCTAAGTGGGTGGAAAATCTGGTACCTGTTAGAAAGAAAAGTGGAGAGATCAAATTATGTGTAGACTTTTAAAATTTGAACAGGGTATTTCTCAAGAAAAATGACCCATTGCCTAAGATGGATCAAATTCTACAGAAAGTGGTTGGTTCTCAAAAATTATCAATGATGGATGGTTTCTCTGGGTACAATCAAATCATGGTACACCCTGATGATCAAAAAAAGAAAAGCCTTTACAACACCATGGGGCACCTTCATGTACGCCAAAATGCCTTTTGGACTCATGAATGCAAGAGAAAATTTCCAGAGGGCTATGGATATAGCCTTTATTGATGATAAAGTCAAATTTATTGTTATTTACTTAGATGATATCACTTTATATTCAGTTTCTGATGAAGAACATCTTAAACATCTAAGAAGGGATTTTCAAAAATATAGGAGGCTTTGCATTTCATGAACCCAAAGAAGTATAATTTTTTCATGGAAGAGGGGAAGTTGCTTGGGAATATTATTTAAAAGGAGGGAATAAATATAGATCCTAGCATAGTTGAAGGAATCCTAAAAATTGGCACACCCAGAAGCAAGAAAGAAGTGCAATCTTTCCTAGGGAAAGTAAATTTTCTGAGAAGATTCATCCCTAACCTGGATGAAAACATAAATCATATCACTAACATGATCATAAAGGGAAGTGAGATAAAGTGGACTTCTGAAACCAGAAAATCCTTTCAAGATATTAAAGTGGCATTGACCAACGCCCCAGTGTTGGCCAGTCCCAATTTTGAAAAAGACTTTATATTGTTTTCTTTTGCCTCAAAGCACACCATTGTTGGTGTTTTATTACAAAAAGATGAATAGAATTTCGAGAGGCCTATAGAATACTATATAAGGACATTGAGGGGTTCCCCATTAAATTATGATATCATGGAAAAGCAAGAATATGCACTGGTCAAGGACCTATAGGAGTTTAGAGTTTATATCTTGCATTCCCACACTGTTGCTTATGTGCCCAACAGTTCTGTGAAGGACATTTTTACTCAGCCAGATCCTTAGGGTAGAAGGAGCAAGTGGATAGTTGTGTTGTTGGAATATGACCTTGAGATCAAACCTACAAAGTTGATCAAGGGGCAGGGACTTGCAAAGCTAATGACACAGTCAAATTGTGAACTCTTGGGAATTAATTTCATTGCTAATTTATCAGTATATTCGGAAGATGAAAAGGCCCATTAGGTATCTCAAAATTTCCTTGACTCCCCATGGTATCCTAATATTATTTATGTGTTGAGAAATTTGCAAACTCCTCCTGAATTGAGTAAAACCCAGGCCAGGTTTTTGAAGCTAAAAGAAGAAAAAAATTGTATTTTAAATCAATCTTTGTATTGGAAGGATCCAAGAGGAATCTTCTTGAGTTGTTTGTTGGAGGAAGAAGTGGAAAAAACCATCAGAGAATTTCATAAAGGTGATTGTGGAGGTCACCATTATTAGAAAAATACTATGCACAAGATATTGAGGGTTGGTTTCTATTGGCCTAACATTTTTTCTGATGTTTACAAAGAAGTTTCAAGCTTTCATGAATGCCAATTTTTTTATGGGAAGAGAAAATTGCAGCCTTTTCCCTTGAAGCCTCTATTTGTTGAAGCACCTTTTAGATAATGGGGCCTTGATTTCATAGGAGAGATTCATCCACAGTCCTCAGCTCAACACAAATGGATATTGACAGCCACAGATTACTTCACCAAGTGGATTGAATCAGTTCCCATAAGGCAGGCCATAGATACCGTTATCATTCAGCTTTTGGAAAACAATATTTTGTCTGTGTTTGGTTGTCCAATCAAAATCATTACAGACAATGCAACAACATTCAAGTCCAAAAAGATGGAAAAATTTTGTAGTGACTACAATATAACTCTTGGCCATTCTATATCTTATTACCCTCAAGGTAATGGGTTTGTTGAGTCAACCAATGAGAGTTTAACCAAAATTATCGAAAAATTGTTGCAAGATAAAAAAAAAAGGCTTGGCACAAGAAGCTTATCCATGCACTATGGGCTGTCAGAATCACTGCTAAAATATCTATTGCTACTTCCCCCTTCTAGATTGTGTATGGAACCTAGGTGATTTTTCCTACTTCATTAGGATTTCCAGTGATGAAATTGCTATAGGAGAAATATGTTGAACCAGATGCCACTCAGAGGAGGACAAATGAACTAATCAATGTTCAACAAACAATAGAGAAAGCCTTCAACAACTCTCAACTACACCAAGATAGGGTTAAAAACGATTTTGACAAGCATACTAAGGATGATGATTTCAAATTGGGGGATTTGGCGTTGAAATGGGATGCTAGAAAATAAGACAAAGGAAAGCATGGGAAATTTGACCACCTGTGGTTGGGACCTTTCAAAATTGTGGCATACCATGGAAATCATGCATATCTGATATAGGAACAAAATGGAGATATCGTTGGTGGAGGACCAGTAAATGGTAGGTTTCTCAAGAATTATCTCGCTTAAATAAATTTTCACCCTTTCCATTTCATTGTATATAACCATTTTTCGTTTTTCAGTTGAAGTAATTGAAATCAAATCAACAGAAATTGAAGCCCGAAGCGAAGGCTCTAAGTTATGTTGAGTATAATTTCAGTTATGTGAACGAAATTTTGTGAATAAGATGTTGATCGATTTAGTTGCATGAATGAAATAAATCCCAATGGGAAGGAACTTGGTTTGTCATTCTTTTCTACCTCGCTGGGAGGATATCATCCCCGGTTGGAGCCCATGTTAGTCACCATTAAAAATTTTATGTGAAATCGAGATTTCAGGATCTAGTGAGTTGCTAAACTGGTTTGGAAGCCTGAAAAATTAGGGAAGGGGATAAATATGGAAGAGAGAGGCTAAATCTGGCAGGATAGCTAAGTGATGGGGGCCAATGCATCACAGATCATGCACTCTCGATATCAACAGTCCAGGATAATTTTGGGGGGATAAACTGCATGGATGTTAACTTTACAGAGCAGGCCAGAATTTAAACCATGGTTTTTATTTGGGGATACGTGGCACCATCAAGTGAATTTCAGGGTGAAAAGCGGGTTGCCCCAAACCACTTCCTCACACCCCCAAAATTTGGAAATGTATAAAAGGGAATTTTTTATTTATTTTATTATTTCGAACAACTGGACCATTTGAAACTTGGCACGACCACCCTAGTTCAACTACAGCTCAACAGGATGCCAATTGCGCACCATTTCCACTCATTTCTAGGTATTTTTCATCACAGCAATGGATCCTATCATAACCGCAGTAACAGAACAAGATCCTGTGGAAAATGAAGAAGCTCTAATTGACCAAGATTCAGACATTTTTGATACCGAAATCACCATTTTTCCCATCTCTATGTCCAAAAGCAACTTGTCCGATAAAGTAGGAAAATGTATATTGTTCCTTGAAGAAGTCTAGGCCACCATAGTTCGTTATGTTGTCAAAATACCTTTCCCTTTTACTAAATTTATAAGTTGGTGCGTCGAACATTATTCACATGAAGAAAGAGTCATTGTGAATAAATGAGGGTCTGAGGTCATGTGTAGGGTAGAAATTCTGTCAATTCGAGATTCCCTCGGCATCCCAGATTCTTTATCTGTAATGTATGAACCTTTCAAGGAAGAAAATCTAATTAGGGTATACAAAGTAGACATTCAGAGGCACTAGGCATCAGTGATCAGAAAACTACCTCAAAGAAGATGAAGATTACACAGTCTCCACAGACTGTAAATTTAGAGGAGGAAGAGCCCAAAGAACAAGTAAATCTAGATATGGTGGAAAGTGGTACAAGAACTGTAGAATTTGAAAATGAAATAAAACTCCAAAGTGAAGGTGGATCAAGAACCTTTAGTAGCAAGAAATACATCTTTGATAAAAACATTTGAGGCATTTTATCAATCTAAAGAAGATTTGGAAAAACAATATGTTGAGAAGAGAAACATAGCTCTGGGTGAGATGAGGGATTTAGTCCCTGAAGTGGAAAATATTTCTCAGCATAAATATTCTTTGTTCACAGTAAGAGATGTTGAGAAGAGGACCTTTAACATTGTAGTTTCAGATGAAGACAAGGTCTCTAAGATAAAGATAAGGTATGACAACATCAACGCTCCAGACAAGGTCGAATTCCATAAGAATACTAGTGAGATGTTGTATTCTAATTACCTAAGTTTAATATTGAAGAATTCAAAGCTTTCATATTATGCAATGAAATTAGAAGGGCAGCCGAGGTAGGAAAAAGCATCTAGCAGAGATTAGCAAACTCAAGTCAAGAGGTTGGAATCTGAAGGCCCCCAACAGTTGAAATCCTCATTGGATGAAAAATAAAAATTAATTCAAAGCTTGAATAAGAAATTGAAAATGACTGCTACAAAGCATACACAAACAACAAAATTGGCTACTCTAGAACATGAAAATGAAACACTTTGTCAAGAGGCATTGGACTACAAGGCTAGAGCTATGCAACTAGAGAGAGAAAAGGGGAAGTGGTCACAAGAGCAGACATAATTGCTAAACAGGGTTGTACTTGTACCTCCTACTGCAGAAGTTGGGCCAAACACTGAAGGACTTGTCCAGGCTATGTCACAAGTTAGCCAGAAAGAAGGATAAATCAAAGGGATAAAAGGAAGCATAGAGAAATTGAAGCAGGATATGCAAGCAAAGGATGAAAGAATGGCTCAATTCCAAAAGGAGAATGAAGTCCTGTAGGAAAGGGCAGATAAGTTGAAAATGAGATTAAGAGGAAAAGGCCTATTACAGGGGGGCAAGCATGTCTTATGGGACTCTATAGCTACTAAAGTTTCCAAGTTCAAATTATATTTGAATTTCATTAATGATAAATACATCATAGCCATCACATCCAGAAACAGGTGCATTGTTGTCAATGAGACTTTAGCAAAGAAACCATAAGAATGGGCCCAAAATGCCATAAATCTACTCAACTCCATTCCTAATGTAGACTTTCAAACTATTGGAGTTAAAGACAGAACTACATTGATCATTTGGGATAGGAGGGTTATTGTTAAGCATAACCCATTGAAATCAATCCAAACCAAGGCAACAAAAATGGAGCAAAGTGTGCAAGAGTTCAAAGATTTGTTTGAAGACTTGTTTATCAAAGGCCTCCCACCATTTTGGGAGGGAAAGGGAAAATTGTATGATCAGGAAGAATACCATGCTTTCCTCACTCACTGAAGAATGGATCACTCCAAGTTCGAAACCCTGCAGGAAAATATGAAAGGAGCCACATTAGTTGAACATCTAATCACATACTTTGAAATTTTGAATCAGTTCAAAGAAGTCAAAATTGGACTACCAGTCATGACATATGCTTCATGCATTGACCTGGAGATCCTTATCAAAGAAATGATAGATTATGATATCCCCTATGACTTTCGATAGAAGGCGAAAGTACGGTTGGGTAAGACAAAGTGCAGTTTTTCAGGGTCCAATAGATGATGTCCAGATGTCACTGAAGGTGGTAGATCATGTGGAAGAATAGAGAAAAGCAAGTGGCGAGGAAAAAAACTGAAAAACCATAAGGACCAGAATCTAGATCATGAAACATTTTCTTGCTAATTATCGTAATTGGTTTCAAACCAAAACTGTCCATTGTAATTATTGTAACTAATTTTGAAACCGAAACGGTTTATTTTAATCATTGTAATCGGTTTCAAACTATAGGAGCTCAACTTGTATAAATATTAGGAGTTCCAAATGTATTAGAGGTTGGTAGAAGTGCAAGGGAACAATTTTAGCTATTCGGAACTTGAATGTAATTTTCTAAAGCTGAATAGAATACACATGCAGAATTATTGAAGTTTTCATGAAAATATTCTAATGGTGGTGATCTGAGTTTTGTCTCCTCTCTTTGTATGTATTTCCTGTATTTCTGATTTCATTTTCATTGTCTTTTATTTAAATTGGATATTCAAAGGCCCATAATTCATCTTGTGATGCTCTCGGCTGAAGCAGTTTAAACTATGTTAAGTTCTTCCTAACTAATTCAAAATTCATTTATTGAATGCTCTGATGGAGTTATATGTTTTTATTTTCTTCCTACACTCTAAAAATTTACAATTTATAATTCAGATTTATCACCTCATTTAGCCTTTATCCTATGGAGAGTTCTATTGACCAATCAGTGCTTCCATTCATTTTAGAAGTTTGAATCCATAGCCCTAAGTGTCCCTCCCCTTCCTTGCCAACAAATTTATAAAAAACCCTTCAAAACAACAAAACCTAGCCATTAATTTGTTAATGAAAATTCATCTATTAAAGAACAAGTGACAAGAGAGATCCCTCTCTGAGATGAGAAGGCTAGTACCCATATCTAAAGTTGGTTTGTAGGTTACCTTCGTCGTTTGTTTATCATCCAAACAAATATAAAGAGTGTTAACAGTGTGCACACTTAAATTTGGCATTGCACAATGCAGAATTGGTAATGCGTGAAAAATAGCAGTGTGTGAGTGTGCACACTTAAATTTTTCATCGCACCGAGCACATCTAGTGAAGCACAGAAAGATAATAGTGTGCAGATGTGCACAATAAATTTAGCATTGTGTTGTATGGATTGGGTGGCGCATGCACAATATTGGTGCGCGTGGTGTGCGCACCCATAATATTGGTGTGTGTAGTTTGCAAATTGAGTATTGGCAGAGCGCAGAGGAATTTTGTTGGTGCATGCATAATGTTGGTATGTAGTGCATGCATTTTGAATATTCATGTCATGCAACCATTTAATTAATGGTGCACGCGAAGTACTGGTGCGTGGTGGGAGCATACTAAACTATGGCATGGTGTGGTGCGTTGAGTGAAATGTGCACGAATTATTAGCATGTGACAAAAAAATTGTGTACAACAGGTATTAGTGCATGAACCAAAATTGTGCGCGGTAGATATTGGTGCGCGACACAAAAGTAGTGTGCACCAGATATTGGCACGATAGAGAAGTCATCCACATTGGTTATAGGTGTGTGGAGCATGTGCTACCTTATGTTGTTGTTTCACATGCTAAATATAGGTGTACATTTTCAAATTTGGGTGCACGAAGTCATTTGGATGGTCTACTACAGCAGAAAACCGGTGATTTTCTGCGACATTTTATACTGTTTGAAGGTCATCTTTTTGCAGTGCGTTTTTTAGGCCCTAAACAACATTTTTAGCTACTCAAAAACCACGAGAACAGATTAAACCATGACACATTATATTTTTGTATATCAAATGAAAGATCCCAAATAGATATTTCTAATGGTGTAAACCATTTGTCAAACTGAGCTTTTATGAGGAAGATACAAGACAAATAGTGGAGGGTAAATTTTAAGACCCGGCTAACTTCGAAGGGCCATAACTTTCTTCTCTGGGATCAGATTGAGGCATAGGAGTAGTGGATGGAAATATATTGAACCATAGAACATAGTCCCGGAGCAGAATTAAAATTTTGGGCATATTAAAAATGTATAAGATGTCACAGAAGGTACCTGTAGCATTCCATACCAAAAACATTAATTGGCCTAGAATTTCAGTAGGTTGTAACAAGCAGCCCATAACCCAGAAAGAGGTGAAACTTGGATAGAATGTCCAAAATATGTGTATGAAGAAACCCAATTTGGATCCTACCGAAACTCCAATGGAGTAGGTGCAAAAATGCATAATTACAGTGCATATTTTCACCATGTTGAAGTGTGAACAAAAGAATTAATGGACAATTTTCAAATAACCATAAATTTATGTTCAAGACTCATAATTGAGGATGGAAGAGGGCGTTTGAAAGGTGTATAAATATTCACTCAGAAAATGGATATGGGCGGTCAATTTTTCAGGAAATCAGAAGAAATAATTATGATGCATTATTGAACCAGAATTGTACATAATTTCATGAATTTGTTAAATTATTTAACCTAACAAGTTTTGTTGGCTGCAAATTTTGTGGAGTTAAAATCAATTAGATCATAATAGGATCAACATGGAGTTCATAATCATGGAATATACACAAGGGGCTTATAGCCATGAAGATGAGATCAGAGGAATGTATCTCAATATCGGTAATGAAGGTACAAATTCAAATGGACATGGAGAAGGAAACGAAGAAAGCATGAACTTGGTAGAGACCATTAAAAATTTTCAAAAGTATGTCCAAAGTTATAAAGATGATAATGAGAGGCTTATGAAATCCAAGTAGTAGTAGGAGGGATTAAACATAAAGTTAATGCAGAGCTTAGACAGAATAAAAAAGAAGATGGATAAGGAGAATGACTCAAGCAAATCAAGAAGTCATGGGTCTCATGATGAGAGGAGAAGAACAAGAAGTGTTGGCAGACATCACCATCACTCCCCAATGCATTCCACTAGGAGAGAAAACAGTAGTTCATGTCCATCCCCTATCAAGAAACATAAGAGGAGGTCTGGGGTGGATGAGATACAAGGAGAAATGAACAAAATCAAGCCTCCTACATTTGATGGTGAGAAAAAGAAGGATGAGGATGCATAGACATGGATGCTAGGAATGAGGAAGTATTTTCAATTACATAATTACTCTTCACATGCAGAAGGAATAATTTCCATCTATCATCTCAAGGGAAAGGAATCCATGTGGTGGGACCAATTTGTGCAGGTGCAGCATATTGATGAGAAAATTGTTACTTAGAGGGAATTCAAGAGGCATTTTCAAAAGAAATACTTGACTAAGAGATACTATGACAAGAAAATGAAAAATTTATTTGAGCTCAAGCTTGGGAGTATGACCATAGATGAATATGAAATAAGGTTTTTAGAACAGTTAAAGTATGTTTCTTTCATCAAGGAATATCTAGTTAATATTTAGAGGTATTTGAGTGGGCTTCCATCATTTATCAGTGAAAAGATACAATATAATGATCTCAAAAAATTGGAGGAGACCATAAGGCGAGAAGAATGCCTTTATGATCAACATAAAGGAAGACCAAATTTCCAAAAATCTTGGGAAGACAAGAAGAAAAACAACATGGAACAGAGGAAGAATGAGACTAGGCCACCATTCTTTAGAAATAATCCTCAGGGACGGCCAGCTTCTAGAGAACCCAGAATGACCAAGACAGTCGGGAAAATACCAAGGCATCCACCTATTCAATGTTGGGGTTGTGGGGGAGATCATATGTATAGAGATTTCCCTCACAGAGGTGAAAAATTGACGATTTTTCACGATGTACAGAAAGATGATACATTGGAGGACATTGGAAGAAATGTACCTAGGATCTATGCATCCCTGGACAACAAGCAAGCTAAGTTTTAGTCACATATGATTGAAGTGGAAGGTAAGATCAACAACCAAAACATTTCTATTTTAACTAATTCAAGAGCTATTCATAGTTATATATATCCTAAGATGGTGGAAATATTTCATTTGTTAAGAAGTAATCTTGGAAAATCTTGGTTGGTGCAACTGGCTACTAGAGCTAAAATAAAAATTAATGAGATGGTTAAGGCATGTCCAATGGACATGAATGGACTAAGCAATAGGGAAGATTTTAACATCATACCTTTAGGTTCCTATGACCACCTAATTCTTATGGATTGGTTGGACTAACACCATGCTATCCTAGACTATTATAATAAGGAATTTACTTGGATGAGGAAGGAAACCTAATGACAGTACATGGAATTCCCAGGGCAGTAACCATCATAGAAATTCTAGCATTGCAGTTGAAGAAAAGTTACAGAAAATGGTGTCAAATATTTGCAGCACATATGGAATAGACACCTAAAGATAAGGTGTCAAATATTTAATATTATGCATTCCTAAAAGAGTTTGAATATGTATTTAAAGAAATACCAGGATTACCCCCTAAAAGAGACATTGATTTCTCCATCAATATGATTCCTGGAGTAGCCCCAGTATCCAAGACCCCTTATAGGATGAGTACACCAGAATTGAAGGAATTGCAAATGAAACTTGAAGAGCTTCTGAAGAAGGGGTATATATGCCCAAGTGTGTCACATTGGGGTGCCCCAATATTATTTGTGAAGAAAAAGGATGGAACATTGAGACTTTGCATTTACTTCAGGCATTTGAAAAAGGTAATTGTGAAGAATAAGTATCCTTTGCCAAGGATTGATGACCTCTTTGATCAGTTGAAAGATGCAAAAATATTCTCCAAGATTGATCTTAGGTTAGTTTATCATCGGGTAAGAATTAAAGAAGAAGACATCAACAAGACTGCTTTTAGAACAAGGTATGGTCATTTTGAGTTCACAATGGTGCCATTTGGGTTATCAAATGCACCGGTTGTCTTTATATGTTTAATGAACGATATTTTCAGAGAATACTTAGATAAGTTTGTCATTGTGTTTTTAGATGGCATTCTTATATATTCCAAGTCGGAGGAAGAGTATGAACAAAACTTGAGGATGGTATTATAGGTATTAACGGAACATCAAGTGTATGCCAAATTGATCAAGTGCTCATCTTATCAGAAGAAAGGTCATTATTTGGGACATATCATTTCAGAGGAATGGATAGCAGACAATCCTAAGAAGATAGAGGCCATTAGAGGATGGTTGGAACCAAATAATGTGACAGAGGTTAGATCATTCATGGGCCTTGTATGATACTATAGGATATATATTGAAGGATTCTCAAAGATTGCACACCCAATCACTTCCTTGCAAAAGAAGTGTGTAAAATTTCAGTGGACAATAGATTGTGAAAAGAGTTTCCAACACTTGAAGAATTTATTAAAAAGTGCTCCAATACTAAGGATTGTTGATCCAAATGAAGACTTTATTGTATGAATTGATGCATGTAAAGAAGGGATAGGTGGAGTCATCAGTCAAAATGGGTATGGTGTATGCTATGAATCAAGGAAGTTGAAGGAGCATGAAAGGCACTATGCTACTCATGATTTGGAGTTGGCAGCCTTAGTGCATTCCTTGAATATGTGGAGGCACTATTTCATGGGGAAAAGGATCGAATTGAGGACATACCATAGCGATCTGAAATATTTATTTGGAAAACCAAATCTAAATGCCAGGAAAAACAGGTGGTTAGAATTTCTCAGCGAATATGACTTTGATATAAATCATATCAAAGGGAAAGATAACAAGGTGGTCGATGCACTTATAAGAAGGGTGCATGAGTTTAATTCTACATCCATTAGCATGTATCAATTAGATTTGAAATATATAATCTTAGACGTTGCAAAATCAGATTTGCAATACATTGAAATAATAACAAAATTACAGCAAGGTATTTTGCAGCAGAAAATTGAAGACTATAAGCTAGAAAATGATGAAATTCTCATGTACAGGGGAAGAATTTATGTACCAAATTCCCAAGAATTGAAAAATATGATAATAAGAGAAATGCATAATGTACCTTATGTTGGGCACCCAAGTTATCAGAAAACTATTGCAACTGTCAAGAGCCAATATTATTGGTCAGGCATGAACAAATAAGTTGTTGATTTTATTGCCAAATGTTTAGAGTGTCAAAAGGTCAAGGTTGAGCATAGACACCCAGCTGGTTTGCTACAACCATTTCCCATTCCTAAGGGGAAATGGGAAGTTGTAACAATCAATTTCATCACCAAACTACCTAGAACAAACAAGCAGCATGATTCTATCATGGTAGCAATGGATAAGCTTACTAAAGCTGCCCATTTTATTCCAGTAAAGCTTGCTCACAAGGTAACCAACATTTTTTATATTTATATGAGAGAAATTTCTCGACTACATGGTATGCCCAAGACAATTGTGTCTGACAAAGATCCAAAATTTACATCGAAATTTTCGAAAGGATTATTTAATGGATTTGGAACAAATTTGAATTTTAGCACAACTTATCATCCATAATTAGATGGGAAAATAGAGAGGGTGAATAAAGTGATTGAGTATATGTTGAGGATATCAAAATGGGAAGACTACCTACACTTAGTAGAGTTTTCTTATAACAATGGGTACCAAGCATCTTTAAACATGATCCCATTTGAAGAACTTTATGGGAGAAGGTACAAAACATCGGTAAGTTGGAACAACCCAGCAGATAGAGAAGTGGTTGGGTCAGAATTACTTAAGGAAATGGAAGAGAAAATGTTGAAAATAAAACAAAATTTAAAGGTTTCTCAAGACAGGCTTAAAATCTATGATGATAAGGGCATAACTCATGGGGAATTTAAAGTGGGTGACCATGTATACTTGAAAGTAAAGTCCAATAGAAGTTCCCTGAAGTTGGGAAATATTTCAAAGTAGGAAGCTCGTTATTGTGGGTCGTTTGAAATCCTGGAGAGGATTGGGCTTGTAGCATACATGCTTTCCTTGTCTGCATCAATTTCTATTCATAATGTACTCCACGTATCATTGCTCAAAATGTATATACATGATGTTAATCATGTCATTTATTGGAATGTGATTTAGGTGGAGCAGGAAGGTGCCTTTCAAGTGCATCTAGTGTGCATATTAGACCGGAAGATCAAGTAGCTTCGGAATCAAGCCATAGATCTAGTAAAGGTCCAATGGACCCGATACGGTCCTGAAGATGAAACCTGGGAGCACGAGGATGATATACGGGTAGAATACCTGCATATTTTTTAGGATTTTCAAAATTTTGGTTGTATATGTGTATATATATTGCACTAAAGATAATGCATAAATAAGGGGGAGGGGAATGTAATACCCCTAGCCCGAACCCCAATTATAAATGTAAATACAAATGTACTTAAGTTGGTGAGTTATTTGATATCATTTTGTATGCACCTTCCATGGTATAGTGCGCACATGTACTGCACACTAAAATCATGAACTGTGCACATTCCAGGATACTGCGCGCAAGAAAATTAAGTGCGTACGATTTTGAGGCTAGTGATCCTTTGTATATATGTTGTGTTTTGATGCTGGTTAGTCGAGATGTAGAAGGGATAGTATATCTGTAATGTAAATGTAAATGTAATCACATGCAAATATTAATGAAAAACACATCATTATGGCAGAACAACCATCTAAAAGAGTATGGGGGACTAAAATCTACTATTTAGGGAAAGGGGTATAAAAGTTAAGGATAAGGGGATAATCTAGGGAGCTTAAGCCAAAAAGGAATATTATATTAATAATCCTTAAAGTATAAAGTATTGATAATTATTTTATCCTAAGTTCTAAGGATGGGGACAAGTGGGCCAAAGTAGTTCTCAACATGACAAGTGTAAATTTTGGAACATGCATACATATAGTTTGGACTTAGTTCATTTTCCTATCATTTCATCATGATGCACTCACTCATTCATATGTCCTTCATACCTTCTTTTCACTGTACCTATACCCATACATGTACTCATACATGTATTGTATCTTTACCTGGTTAGCTTAGGATTTGGACTGAAGAAGTGGGCTGTCAAGCCCGTGAGATATTGAAGAGGCGGGTTGTCAGGCCCCTGATAAATTTTCTCTAGTTGAGAGAATTCTTGGAATTGATTTCTAGAAGGTGTCAAACTACACCTACAAGGCTCTGAGACCTCTTGTCCAATCTATTGTTGAAGCCCTAGAAAGGAAGTGGGGTAGTTGAGGGACTGTTGAACAGAGAAGGGGAACATTTCCTAGGGTGGGACAGGAATGTGGGGAATGAGGGACTCTAGGCTATTAGTTTGAGTTGGCACCTGTGACAATTTTTTTCCTGTTGTCTGAGATACATCAACCTGGTTAGGAATTCCTTTACCCATGTGGATTTTAGTCCTATCTCGGAGGTGACCCATTACTAAGAGTTTTGAGCAGTGTGGTCTAAGGTTGGGAGGAACATGGAAGGCCTACATGCATTTGGTGATATTTTTACCAAGACAAGTATCAATTGTGTGTTAAATTACATGTTGTATTATTATGTATGCATTTATTTTTATGGGTTTTTCCTGTGTGTGTTGCATGTGTATTTTTATTATTATATTATTATGTATGAATATGTGCATCTGTAGAGTTTCTATATGTTTTAATTTGTATATGGTTTGAAAATTTTATGTGGCATGTCCCAGTTTGATGTTGGGGATGCTACATACCTCGTAAATAAAATTACTAGATTTTTTTCTTTGGAAAAAAAAACTATGGTTTATATTCATTGATTATATGTTAATTACTACTTTCTATTATTTACTCTAATTTATCTCATTTTTATTTATTTTCCCTTACTAACTACCCATCATGTATTTTTATACCATTTATCTACTATATTTTATTATGTGCACTTCCCATCTTCCTTAACAAAACATATCTTATTATATTTTACACAATCTTACCATACTTATCGTGCATATTCCTTATTACTTGTCACTTATTAATATACCTTAATAATGACTACTAATGTATTGTTTACTTACTCATTCATATAGTATTGTTATTATTACCTTATTTTTTGTTAGGTAGCTAGAGAGGTAGTGGGGGGGGCAGAGGGTCCATAATGATAATAGTGGAGGCCATTCAATGTAAGGTGGACTAGGTCCACTATATTATTAAATAAGGCCCACTATGGTAGTTAGATATAATGAATGTAAGAGGACTTCTTAGAAGTTTCTACTTCTAGAAGATTTTTCCTCTAGAATGTTCTTAGGTGATGGTAGCACTATATAAAGGTGTTCAAGCAATGTAAGGGGACATAAAGAGAATTATTGTATTTGGAGTGGTAGCTCAATAGGAGGAAGCCCCCTTGAAGAAGCAAGTGAACAGGAGAGGATCTATTCCATAATAGGATCCATTGTATGGTGTTTCCCTACCTCAAGGGTTTGATATGATAAAGTGGTGGTTTTCTATATTGTTCCATATATCTTGTGTTCAATATTTTAGTGAATGGTTTGGTTTATTCTCGATATCTCTTGTGGTGATTATATTTGTATATCTTGGGTACTTAACATTTTTATAATATTATACATCATTTAAATCTTTCTTTCTTTATCACATTTTAATGCTTCCAATATTACACCTTGTATTCCTCAACAATGTACTTATTTACTGACTACATATGCTATTTTTTATTTCCTAACCCTGATTATATATATTTGTCCTATATTTCATTTTCTATAACCATTATTTATTATGTGTTGCATGTTTTATTCCCTTTTCGACCTATAGATCTCTAAACTCTATATTGCTATCATTGTCACTCCTTTAATTGCAATTTACATACCTGCACTATATATTTATTTAAATCTATCCTTAATTGTTGTTATACTTTCATTTCATTTTCTTTTAATATATCATTGTTATCGTATACTCTCATATATTCATTATCATTTATCTATATACTTTTTCACTATCCTATCTATACCACCACTTCATTATCTTATATGTACTTAATTACATACCATCTCTTTGTCTAACTCACATATTATCTTTATTTATTATTAAGACATACATACTATATACCTTTAATATGTTATATAAATTATTTATTATTCCCTAATTTCACTTCATAACTCTTGTAGATATCTTATTACTAGAAATTACACAATTTAATATATATTATTTACATTTATCATTATTATTATACTTCCTTAGGTAGTATATAGCAAAACTTTTGAGTTGACTTTCATAACAGTTTTGTTTGACCTAAAAAATTTGCATGAACTCTAAAGTTCAACTTAACAAATGGAAATTTTATTTTTCAATCTAATAAAAAAATTGTTTTTTTAATACATAATTGGTTAATAACTTTAAAGCATTATTGTAGGCTTCATGTCCTTCAAGGTTTAACTTTAAAAGAAACTTTAATAGTTTTTCCTTCTCGCCATATCTTCGCTTACGCAATGTATTATGTGTCTGTCAGTTGCCTGACGCACCTCTTCATGTGGTCAATTGTAATTAATTTGTTCTTGTTGTCTTCTTCATCGTTTCTTCTCCATATCAAAACCATAACTAGGATAATGTCTGTAACACCCCTATTTCCCCCAATTTGTAAATATAACTATATTGGCCAAGAGACCATGGAAAACTGGATATGTGTGAATGTTTGATTTGATGAACCTTATACAAAAGGTTAATGAATGTAATTTATGTTATTAATAGAAAATGGATAAGTGTTGCATAACTACTAAAAGGGGGGTTTGATAAGAGAGGCCATGGATTCTATGGAAGAGATGATGAGGAGAACCGGGAATGGTTGAGATAACCCCCACCAAACTAGTACCCTACTGGATTTAATTTCTCAGGACCAGAATAGTCCTTTGACCCAGGAATGAATTATAGTCAGGTTGGTAGGTGGGAAGACCTCCTCAAGAGTAATGAGGGGATGGGGAAGAGCACTCATCTGTAAGGCTTTCATACCTCATCATAGACTTGGAATTTGAGCCACACGCAATCTTGTTGAGGAAGGCAAGCAAGGAAGGTGTGGTGGGCAGAGGAAGACCTGTGAAGAGTGCAGAGATGAGAGACTAAGCTCTCGGGTTCAAGGAAGAACTAAGAAATGAGTGTGTTCTAGTCGTAGAAAGTGGCTAGTTGGGTTATGATGCAAGCCAATAAATGAGTCTACTGAGTAGCTGAGGAAGTACTCAAGAGGTCCTCTTTGCTTGGTATAGTGAAAAACGTCACCAAGATCCTGTGGGAGGAGGAGAGTAACCTTCGTCCCTACTGTCGTTGAGCTGGAAAAAAGGATTCTATCTCAGATAATTATGGTCTACCACGGGGGTGGATAGTGGTAAATCTTTTAGCAGTGACTGAGCCTATGGTTGGGTGGAAACGGACACCCCTTTTCAGCAGTCGCATCATGTCTTCTGGTTCTAATAAGTGTTTTCATACTTTGTGCATTGAAATGGAATAACGAATGAATGCATGTATTTATATATCTATAAATGGTTTTTGTATTGAAATGGTCAAGCTATTTGTATGCATATGTCTTCTTGTGAACTTATGCTTCATATTGATTGTCTTTATGCCCCATCTTAGCCTTCAAGGTGCCTTGGGACATAAACTTGTAGGACAACTGAGATAGGAAGTATTGCATCAATCTGGCCCCATCCGGATGAAGAGGCTATCCCCTTCAAAACCCTTGTTGTGCGACTGGGATACCATGCCCAAGTCCTTAGAAATTTCATAATGAAGCTCATGAAGGATAATGAAATTTAAGTATTGAAAAGGAAAATCCTTTCGTCTGGAAGACGAACGGACGCGATTTTTTCGAGAGAAAACATATGACCATGACCTAGGAACCTTAGGCGAATCCTAGGGGAGCTAAGTCCTTCTGTCTTCAGAGTTCCGGAAGTCCGATACTTCAGACTATTTTTGGCCCTCGTAGTCATAAACCAACCAAATGCGACTGAGAGTTACGGTTACCCGTAAGGTTGACCGATGTTGGTCCATTTCCCTAGTGGTTAGGTGAACCTATATTACTCACTAAATCGGGATCCAAATCCCCATCGTGAAGTAACATGAGCCACTGATCAAGAATGTTCGGGGGTTCCCCTCAACCATTGGATCTACACTAAGATGACTTCGACAAAGTTCCACTTTAGAGGAATGTAGATGCTATAGCATCAAAATCCCTGAACATCGAAGTTACGACATAACCAGACCATAGATCAATGGATCCTGTAATGTTCCTGACTTGGCTAGTCTAGGAAATGTTGCTAATGTGTGTGTAGGATTAATCGTTTACAACATATAAATGATCATACAAATAATAAATGCGACAAAGTTTGTATTATCATATCTCTGTGGATTACAAAATTGACAAATGTGGCTAAATAAACTAACAATACTCGACTAGATCAATAGACAAAGGATCTTATCCAGAATACAAATAAGAAACTAAAATATAATACCCAAAATATGGGAACATTGTTGAATCAATGGATGCATTGGGACTATGGCAGCTCTGACAATAACTACTGGAAGTCTGGAAAGTTTTTCCTGGGAGATATACTTCTCGGAATGGCCTGGAAACTATCCCAAATGATGCACCCTACTCTAGTCCTTGGTACTGGTAACTTTCAGACCCTTCTACTGGTGAGTTTAGACCCCGGATGGATCCCCCTAGGGGAATGCGCCCCTCTTTCTCTGGAAAAATGCGTCCTAGTGATTTCACTATTGGAATCGGATGAGACATGTCTCAAAATGACTACCTTGGTCTACTGGGAAATGGATCGGAAGCGTTTCTCTGAATATGGCATGATGCTCGCTCTGGAACCCCAAATGTATCCGCCAAATGTGTCACACATCCAAGTCTGGAAAATGCACCCCAGTTGATTCCACCATCGGAATCTAATGAGGAAATAGGAAAACGATGCGCCTTGCCTTCCTCTCAAATGGGTCGAAGGGAAATCTCGGAATTCTCCCTGGATGGGATAAGTGGACTAAAAACCTTCTCAAAAGTTGCGTCGTCACTCTAGATGAATGCGCCCTTGTTGTTGAACATTGTGTAACTACTGCTAAAGAATTATGGAATACCTAAATGATCTTCCCGGTGACTAGGGTGTGTCTCTTAACACCGAAATCAACCAACTAGTGTCTTCCTCCTGGAATCCACTAAACTATCTCTCCTAAGATGTGCCTCTTCTCCTCAATGACAAGTAATAATCTGCATAATGATGAATTAGTTCGTTTACCCTTCCTTTATAGCTTTCCAAAACCCTAAATCACTGTTGAAACCCTAATTCATTGTTGACTTCTATTTTTAGCCCAAACTGACTTTAAAGCACTTTTTACCCTTTTTAGCTCAATGTCACTTTCTGAATATAACACCGATGACTGAAGTGACCTCTAGTGACCCTGTTTACCCATTTTTGGCCCTAGTTATAGTCTAACCGGGAGGTTTAGACCATTAAGCCTCGTCTTTGGATCTCCTATTTAGAAAGGGACATTACAGTCCTCCCTTCTCGAAATTGCTTTTCCTCAAGCAATACTAGTCTAGGGTGTTGCAACACTTGCTTACTCTCCCAAGTAGTGTCCTCTACAGGAATCCCTCTCCATCTGATAAAACACTCTCTGATGACCCTGCTCCTCAGTTTCCGCTCCCAGAACTCCAAAACCTCCTCTAGAAATAACTCCATTTTTCCCTCCTCATCCAATGGGGGAAGCTCCTCTGATGTGCTAATGAATTGTCCCACTGCCTTTTTTAGGCAAGACACGTGGAACATGTTATGAATCTTGCTCCCCTATGGAAGCTCTAGCTCGTAAGCAACCTCGCCTACTCGGTGCATGATCCTGTAAGGACCATAAAATCTGGGCTTGAGCTTCTCGGCCCCACTCTTCTTCAGAGACGACTGTCTATAGGGTTGGAGTCTCAATAAAACCAAATCTCCAACCTCAAAGTTTCGATCTATCCTGTGCTTGTCCACACTTATCTTCCATCGGTTTTGTGTTGTCTGTAGGTTCTCTTTCAACAACTTGAGAATCTCCTGACTCTCTATGATCCAATCCTTGGCCTTGGGAGCTCTTCTCTCCCCAAATACCAAGTCTACCAAAGTGGGAGCAACATATCCGTACAATTCTTGGAACGGTGTCATACCAATGGACATGTGGAAGGTGGTGTTGTAGCAATGTTCTCCTAATTGTAACCACTTTACCCACATTCTATGTTGTCCTCCTACATAGTTTCTCAAATACCCTTCAACCCACTTGTTGACAATCTTGATCTTCCCATCTATATGAGGATGATAGTTGGTGCTAGGTGTCAACTTCGTCCCCACCAAATAAAACAACTCTCTCCAGAATGTCCCTATGAACCGACTGTCCCTGTCACTGACGATGTTATTTAGCAACCCATGAAGTCTAAATATCTCCCTGAAGAAAAGATTGGCTACCTGAAATGTGTTGTACTCTATCGGTATGGCATAGAAGTGAGAAAACTTGGTCAATATGTCGACCACTACATAGATACAGTCCTTACCCTGGACCTTGGGTAGACCTATGATGAAGTCCATAGATATACTCTCCCATTTCTGCTCTGGAATGGTGAGTGGTTGAAGTAGCCCTGTTGGAAGAGCATGCTCTAAATTGTTCTGGTGGCAAGTCATACACTC
This sequence comes from Picea engelmannii, assembly GCA_009831015.1. Taxonomy (NCBI): domain Eukaryota; kingdom Viridiplantae; phylum Streptophyta; class Pinopsida; order Pinales; family Pinaceae; genus Picea; species Picea engelmannii. The sequence goes on from ML796217.1 coordinate 62,683, forward strand.
ATTGATGTGTCTCATAACATATTGTTTGAGGCCCTTCCATGAGAACCTCTCTCTGATCTGTCTATAGGTTTTGAAAAACCCCTGATGGCCTGCTAGAGGTGAATCATGAACTGCGGTGAGGATCTTCTTCTTGAGCCCTGAATCTGGGACCAAGTAGACTCTATCCTTGTAAAATATGACATCGTCAATGACCCTATATTGGTCATCCTATATCTACCCATCCATCACCTCACAAGATAACTTGATCTTGGAATATTTCACTAACAAGTGGGATTTCCAATCTGCTGAAATCTCCATCAAAGAACATGTCGCAGGTTCCTCGATAGTGCATCGTCCACAATTTTGTTATTCCCCTTGACATACTCTATGTCAAATTCAAATGCATGTACCTTCGTCACCCATTTATGTTGGCACTCACTGAGGTCATTCTTCTCAAGGAAATACTTCAAACTGTTGTGATCGGTCTTGACCACGAATTTGCTACCCACCAAATATTGTCTAAACTTAGTCAAGGCATGCATGATTGCCAACATTTCCTTGTCATAAATGAAGTACAAACTATCAGGTTGAATAATATTTTGGCTCTTGAATACAATAGGGTGTCCTCCCTACATAAAAACTACATCGATCCCTTTGTCGGATGCATCACACTCTAGTACAAATGGCAAGGTGAAGTCTAGTAGTGCCAACACTAGAAAAGTGCCCATGACTTCCTTCATGTGATCAAATGATTCTTGTGATTTATCAGTCCATATGAATGCCCCATGCTTGGTAAGATCTGTCAGCAGTTCTCCAAGCTGAGAAAAACCCTGGAAGAACCACTTGTAATAGTTGCACAACCCGAAGAAGCTCCTCAATTCTGTCATGTTCCTAGGCGTCGACCAATCCAGAATGGCCCTGATCTTCTCTTGGTGCACCTTTACCCCCTGTGCACTAATGATGTGGACCAAGTAAAGAATCTTTGTCATACATAACTCACACTTGGACTCTTTGGCATATAATGACTGTGCCTCCATGATGCTCAATACCTCATCCAGGTGCCTCATATGCTCTTGCCATGACTGGCTATAGATCAAGATGTCATCGATAAAAACCAAGAATGATTTCCTTAATTGATCCCTGAATATATGGTTCATGCAAAACTGGAATGTAGCAAGTGCATTGGTTAGCCCAAATGGAATAAATAGGAACTTGAAGTGTCCAAAATGACATCGAAATGTCGTGTTCTCTATGTCCTTCTCTTGGATGAGGATCTGATGATATCCAGAGCATAGATCAATCTTTGAGAAGAAAACTTCCCCATGCAGTTCATCCATCGACTCGTCAATGAGTAGGATAGGGTATTGGTTCTTGATGTTTTTCTTGTTCAAGGCTCGGTAATCAATGCGTATCCTTATGGTGCCATCCTTCTTCAGAACTAAGACAACTAAAGAAGCAAATGGGATGCTACTCAGTATGATGTGTCCCATCTCCAGAAATTCCTTGATTGCCTTCTCTATCTCATCCTTGAACCTCCTAGGATGATGATAGGGGGAGGGGGGGGGGTGATCATAGGTTTCTCCCCCTCCTCCAACTCAATGGTGTGCTAAAACACCCTGTCAGGTGTTCTCCCTAGTGGAATTGCCTCAAAGACCTGCTAATGTCATCCCAATAAATCATTGATCTCTGTATGGTACTGTTGTCGACCCTCTGAATCCTTCCACGTAGTGATCAAACACTCGGTGGCATATGCTACTTCCCCATGTCTGAATATCCTCTCCATCCTCTTGGATGAAACTATCATGGGTGCTCTTGTCGACATACCTCTTAGAAAAACCTTCTTCTCATCATGGTATCGGAATCCCATATCCAAGGTTTGGTAATTGGTGGTGATTTTTCCCAAGGTAATCATCCACTAGAATCCCAACACCACATCTGTGTCAGATAGGTCAACCACATAAAATGTATCTCTCACTGTATAGTTTCCTAACTTTACCTCCAAGTATGGAACTCTGTCTAGACACTCCACTATGTGGCCATCTGCTACTGCAACGTCAAACCCCTCAAACTCCTCTGTTTGAAGTGCCTGTCTCGATACTAGTGAATCATTGATGAAGTTGTGGGTGGCCCCACCATCTATCAGGGTGATTGCCCATTGCCCCTAAATAGTCCCTATGATCCAGAGGGTATCATACCTGGGAACACCAAAAAGGGTTTCTATGACTCCTCCCTTTGTTGGTTTCCTCCTGTTAGCCTGCTCAAGAGGTTGTGGGACTACTGGAGGATGGGCTCCTGCCAGTGTCAGAGGTCTACGGGGAGGTTGCTCCTCTGCCTATTTTGACTCATTCTCTAAGCTAGTTGATCCACTTTCCTACTCCTCCTCCTCACTATCCACACCGTCTGTTTCCACCTTAATATAATGAATCTCTCCCTTACCCATGCACCAGTGGCTTGGGACCCAAGGGTCTCTACAGTTGAAGCAAAGCTTCTTCCTCATAAGCTCTCACCTAGTCTCATCATCCAGCCTCTCCTTGCCCTTCCATTCTCTCTAGAATGGATTCATGTCTCGATCCTTCTAGGGTACGAAGGGTTTGGAAAAGGTTTTAGTCTTTGGAACCGAGTCTGCCAAATCTTGAGTGTGAAGGATGGCATCCTACAAGGTGGGAGGCTTGTATGCCTTCACCCATCCTCTCAAAGGATCAATGAGTCCCTCTATGAATAGCATGATCAACCTGGGCTCTGATATATCTGTCACTGCCATAGCTACCCATCAAAGCTTCATTATGAATGCCTCTACTTTGCTAGTTTGTCTCAACTGGGATAGATCCCTGAAGTGGATCTCGGGATCCCTCCTGTCAAACCTGTCCATGAGCCTCTCTGTGAACTCCCTATAGGAAGTGATGCGACTATGACCCAATATCACAAATCCATAATACCACCACTCGTGTGCCTCACCCTCCAAGTGTAAGGTCGCAAAACTGATGGCCTTTGTCTTGATCATCTGGTTGAGCTTGTAGTATGTGTCTAGATTTTGTACCCAAGCTCTAGAAATGCATTTGGGTGATCCTTCGAAAGAAGGTATGGTGAGTTTACCAACTTTTTGGATGAAATCAATGTTATGCCCCTACTGTTGTTGTGGTCCTCCCCTCTATATCTTTTTGGGACGGTTCTTGAGTCTGAGTCCACAGTACTCAACTAGGGTCATGTACTAGTGGAAGTCACGACCCAATGTTGTGTACTCCCTCCTATACTTTGCAATTTCCTATGCATGAGTGGGTGGCCTTTGTGCTATCGGTGGCGGTGCGGCTACCGGGGGTGCCCTCTGGAAACTGGGAAACAATGGTATGGGAATCCTACTCGCAAAGGTGTATGTGCAAGAGGGTGATTGGGGTCTACTGCCTGCTCCTGAGTTCCCTTGTGCTGCATGTGGGACTTTTGTGTATGGGGTGCCCACTCTAGCCAATCTATCAACCACTTGTGCCAAGGACTAAGACATGGTCCATTGACTAGCTAACATATCATTGATAACCTGCATGAAATTTATCTCTAGATCTACAGGGCCCTTGCCACTGCCCTTTGGTCACTCATATCTATCTCCTAACATCCTCTCTGCCTCGCACTCAGCCTCACACTCTGCCCTTCTCTCTTCTTCTCTATGTGCTTCTTCCTCTTCCTCTGAGCTAGGAGGAAAAGGGGGAAATTTAGGCCTATGCCTTCTTTCCTTATGCCTATTGTAAGTGACATATTCATCACCTACGTTTTCACAACCCTCTAGGTCTTCTGTTGCACTCATTGTCTTTAGTCACAGGTTGGCAGGACTAAAGCTATGATACCACTGTAATGTTCCTAACTTGGCTAGTCTAGGAAACGTTGCTAATGTGTGTGTAGGATTAATCGTTTACAACATATAAATGATCATACAAATAATAAATGCGACAAAGGACTACAAAGTTTGTATTATGATATCTCTGTGGATTACAAAATGTTTGAATGCGGTTGAATAAACTAACAATACTCTACTAGAACAATAGATAAAGGATCTTAGCTGGAATACAAATAAGCAACTAAAATATAATACCCGGAATATGGGAACACTGCGGAATCAATGGATGCACTAGGACTATGGAAACTCTAACGGTAACTACTGGAAGTCTGGAAAGTTTGCCCTGGGAGATATACTTCCCTGAATTGCCTGGAAACTATCCCAAATGATGCACCCTTCTCTAGTCCTCAGTATTGGTAACTATCAGACCCTTCTGCTGGTGAGTTTGGACCCCAGATTGATCCCCCTGGGGGAATGTGCCCCTCTTTCTCTAGCAAAATGTGTCCTAGGGATTCCACCCTCAGAATCAGACAAGACATGTCTCAAAATGACTGCCTTGGTCTACTAGGAAATGGGTCAGAAGGGTTTCCCTGAATATGGACTGATGCTTGCTCTGGAACCCCAAATGTATCCGCCAAATGTGTCACACGTCCAAGTCTGGAAAATTCACCCTAGATGATTCCACCGTTGAAATCTAATGAGGAACTAGGCAAAAGATGCACCTTTCCTTCCTCTCAAATGGGTCAGAGGGAAATCTCAGAATTCTCCTTGGATGGGATAAGTCGACTAAAAACCCTCTCAGAAGCTACGCCCTCACTCTGGATGAATGCGCCCTTGTTGTTGAACACTGTGTAACTGTTGCTGAAGAATGATAAAAGACCTAAATGATCTTCCTGGTGACTAGGGTGTGTCTCTCAACACCAAAATCATCCAACTAGTGGCTTCCTCCTGGAATCCACTGAACTGTCTCTCCTGATATGTGCCTCTTCTCCTCAATGACAAGTCATAATCTGCATAATGATGAATTAGGTCGCCGACCCTTCCTTTATAGTTTTCCAAAACCCTAAATCACTGTTGAAACCCTAATTAACTGTTGACTTCTATTTTTAGCCCAAACTGACTTAAAAGCGCTTTTTACCCTTTTTATCCCAATGTCACTTTCTGAATATAACACCGGTGACTGAAGTGACCTCTAGTGACCATGTTTACCCCTTTCTAGCCCTGGCTATAGTCTAACGAGGTGGTTTAGAACATTAAGCCTCCTCTCTGGAGATCCTTCGGGTTCTTTCCCAACCATCGATATACCGGGGACACATGGCACTACACCCTATATACCCATTGGAACATAACACGTGTCACCCTGACCCCTCCTATGTGTCAGTTCCTAGTATGTGCCCACCTAGACAACATGATTGGTGAAGTGACCGAAACTCCAAGAGTCTAGGACTTTGAGACTCCAGAGGATTTTTGATGTAGTACTGTAGAGAAACCAAAAATGTCTGAAGGCTAGAACCACGTGGTAAGCTTACAGGACTTTGGGAGTTTGGGACTATGGGAGGTCTTGTACATAGATATAAAGGAGATGTTCATCGCCGAAGCATCGAACTCTGAATTTTGTGCTAGCCTATGTGTCAGATGAGGGTTAAGCCAATCATCGTATTGGTTGATGGATGGACCTTCCCTACAAGAGGTAGGAACCAAGAGATGATACTAACGATATGAAGCCACGGAGATGTCACATGAAACTCAACCAATGAATGCCTGAAGAACTTCGGGAAGCCGTAAGATATAAACCAAGGGTTGGTTTATAACTCGGTAGAAATTATTAGAAATCTATGGGAAAGCAGAAGACAATAAATCATCTCTGAGAGATGATTTGAGATGAGTTAGTTAAGGAAAATGAAATTATGATGCCCACCCCTTAAAAGGGTATTAAGGAGTCAGATGTGTTACAAATTGGTATCAGAGAATAGTTACAACACATGGCCTGCTTGGGCTCGTGGACGAGTTGCGTAAAAACCATATTTAAATAACTTTAAGGGTGATGCCCTATATTACCTCTTTCCTAAAAAGTTTGGTTAAACTTTTACTGAAGAAAAGAATGAAACCTTCGTTTGTGTGTGTGTATTTAAGAAATATGAACTATGTGTTCTTCGTAAACTAATAGATTGTTGGATAATAGTTAGTTTTTTGTCAACACTCAAGAAGTCAGTAAATCATGGGAAAACTACAAGCATAAAGGATGGTGACACACCATTGAGTGGGGGAGGGCTCCCACAATATAGATGAAGAATCCAATGAAAGGGGGGTAGTGGAAACCCCTCTAGATCTGACTAAAACTGTAAGGAGCTTCATGGACGAATTATAGAGTTGCAAGGACAACAATGTGAGATTGATAAAAGAGTAATAAAAGCAAATGGAAATTAATGAATTCTTGTTGCAGAGCTTATCCGACATACAGAAGCAGTTGCAACATGGACCCTCAACCAGTCATGTGGACCGACGACATACGAAGAGAATTCAAAGTCCACCTAAGATACAAAAACCTGGTCCCATAAGTCTCCACACTAGGAGGAGTAGCTTGAGGAAGGCCTAACCTGGAAGTAGGAGACACTCATCAAGAAATTCCTTTGGAGAGGAAACTGGCGATTCTGAGGGATCCTCTAGTGGAAAAACTAATTCACATTCTCAAAGAAAATGAAAGAAGCGAAAGAATTTCAAAAGAAATGACCCTAAAGAGCTCAAGAAATCCAAACCACCCTCTTTCAATGGAGATATTGAGAAAGGAGAAGAGGTAGAAGCTTGGCTGCTTGGTTTAAAGAAGTACCTCAGATTCCATGACTACTCTGAAAACTTGAAAGCTCAAATAGTGATCTAGGATCTTTTCATTGTGACTTTTAAAGAATTGTATTAAATGAGAATAAATTAAAGTTCACCATTAAAGAAGGGAAAAATTAGAAATGAAGAGACATAAGCATCAGATATGAACACAAAAAATTTATAACGAAGTTCGTCCCTGGTGGACTATGTCTCTGGGTCCTGTTGTTAAATGGGTAGGCTCTTTTATTAACTCAGCAAAAGAATTTGGAAAATACATGAATATACCTCATTCTGAAATCAAGATGCAAAAATAATGCTCAGATCAAAAAACAAACATCACCATTGGTTTCATGGCATCAAATTACCCAAAAATGATTGTCTCCGCTCTCTAATCCGACTCAGGCACTCCCAAGCCCAAGAGAAATTATGTCTCGATTTTTGTGCCCACTACAACTTGCAATAATGATAGTACTCATATCAAAAAATTTACCCATGGATGTACAACCGTGCCTCCTCCTCCAGTGGCTGGAAAAATGCAACTATAATATAAATTCAACAGACGAATATTTCAATGGGGCAGTTTAGGCGGATTAGCATTGGTGTTGAAGTTAAGGCGCTAGCTATGGGGAGGTCTAGGGTTCAAACCCCACGAGCTCCCATTTTAGTGTTGTTGTTATAAATTCCGCCAGACTTCGTTAGCAGCTTCTAGATATAGCAGTTTTCACCAGATATGGCGGACCTCCACCAGATTTTGCGGGGTCCTGCCAATGTATTGTTTTTGAATTTTCAGAAATGGTTTGTCCTTGGGCATTTTGGGGATGCAACATGTCTCCCTCTAATTGGGAAATGTGGCATCTTCTTATTGGTCCACCTGAATTTTGATTTCATGCCCATTAAACTGTATTGGACACGTGGCGCTCCATGGATGGTTCCACGTGGCGTCTCTTGGGGGTGCCAAGTGGTATTTTTTTATTGGTCCATGTGGACCCCTGAAACGTCCAACGACGGGTGACACGTGGCATCCTGTGGTGATGCCATGTGGCATGATGACATCAGCAACACGTACAATGATGTCACCCTACTATGTCAGCTGTTGATGTCAGCAATATGGATGATGATGTGTCCCCTGCTGACTGGCCATGTTTGACCACAACTTTGACCGTGAATATATTTGAAACTGTAACTCTGTTTGACGAGCCGTTTGCATCATAGAAATATTGTGACATGCTCTTTGCAATAATGTTGTTTTCATTGAGTTTTGGGAACTTTGAATTTTTTCCCTTTCTCTATCTATTGAATCCATTTTGAGTGTTCTGAGTTGCCTCTATGAGTTCTGAGTTATTCTTAGCCTTGTCTAGATCCTTTTTGGATCATGGCTTCACACTGAGAGATTTTTGAACCACCAAAATCTTTCATCAATCAACTGGTAAGTGAGGGGATTTATCCCTCACTCTTTCCTTCTCAATCTGCCATGCCTTATTGGATTGTGTACCCTTTAGGCGTACTCGAAGATAAGTAATTTCATTCCTACGTGAATTTTGCAGTCTTCAATAGAGGATGACATCTTCCTCCATATTCTCCTTGACTGCTTGGTTGACCTGCTAAATCCTCTGAATGAACTTGTGGGTTGGATCTCTTTCCCTAAGATATTTCCCATACAGCAAATCCAAGGGGATCTTAGGTGAATACCCAAGGCAAGTCTCAACTGGTGAATCCTGAGTGATAGAATACATGACTTGATTATACATAGGTTGGACATACATTAAATGATCATCCCATGACTTAGGATGTTGGTTTCAATATCCTTGAAGCAACTGGACCACCGTATTGTTTACCACCTCTACCTGTCTGTCGACCTATTCATGGAAATCAATGCTCCTCTCCATCATGGTGTCCATGAGCTGCCATAGATTTGTCCAATATTCTCCTAACAATCGAGACTCTCGACCAGAGATAATGAACATGGACAACCCAAAATGGACCCTTATATACTGGGATAACAAATGAGTAACTTGCTTGTCACATAACCTATCCATTTCTACACATAAGTAGACATGACTCATACTAGGCATGGGTAATCCCCTTGAAAAATCCACTAAAAAACTTTCCCAAGGATAAGAGAAAATAGGAAGTTGTGTGTACACCCCTGGCCTTTCAATAGTGGGCACACATTCCTTTACAATAGTGGTTACAAATACTTTCCTTCGAGGCAAATTCCATCCCTGTAAATACATTAAAATTCCCAAATGTCTAAGTACAATTGAAACAAAAGCTTCTTCAATTACATGCACTTCCCTATAGGAAGGAGAGTGAGGTTTACTCAAATGGTGGAGTAAATTTTCCCGCAAACAAAACTTTTTATCTTGCAAACCCTAGAAGATCCCACATACATCTTTGAATATTTCATCAATATTATATCATCCATCATTATTGATATGAGCTAAGGAAACATTCTTCAAAATAATATATGTAACAGTAGGATATCTAAAAATCATGTTTTTCCTTATGACATTGGTGATGGCATTGGTCTCAAACTTGCATGGTTGTTGAAGGTCATGTAAGGTGATCATTGGCACAATGTTGATCTTTAAAGTGTCGAAGGTCTTTTGTTGGCTGCCTTCCCACTGAAAGACATGTCTCATCTCAAGAAATTCATTCTTATGTAAAGGATAAAGAGCATTAACAACATCAGACTTATCATGGCATTCCCCCTTTACAATCGTGAGTACAATATTCTTATTAGTGTGTATAACTCTTTTTACTTGGCCTGAACTAACAAGTGTTGATTTGTCCTTTATGTTGTGAGCTTTAATGATGTATTCACTCCATATTTTGTAAGATGGTATGTGTTTTCCTTCTGAAAGAAGATAGCCTTTATATCATACAGATAGGGACTCCCTAATACAATACCACAGACATCCAAAGGAACCACATCTAGATCCACTTCATCTATCATCTTAGAAGCAATAGAAAACCTCAACCTACACTACTTAGTGGCATTTAACTTTTCTTTATTAGATACCCAACCGAGAGGGTAAGTTTTATGGTGAGGTATTGTGGTTAATTCCAATTTATTAACAAGTGTCTCTGATATTAAATTGACTTGGGAACCCAGATCAAATAATGTGTCTATCTTCGTAAGTTTCGATACAAATCTTATGTGGAATAGTGCACTTCTCCTTTTATCATCATCATGTGATTCATTTAAACAACTTGAACATGCATAAAATGAATCTTTACCTTCCATTCCAACTTCTACGATCCTTTCTTCGTCACTTGAATTGGAACCAAGATCATGTTTCACTGTAGTGATGGTCTTTGGCTTCCCCTTACCTCCAAACTGCTTTGGCCTTAACTTTGGATGTAGTTTCCAACAATTTTCACTATCATGACCAGTTTTCTCACAATGGATGCAAGAGGGTTTTCCTTCTTCCTTCATTGATGCAGTTGTCCTCTTTTCCTTCCCATTTCCTTTCCCATTGAAATGGTTTTTAGAGTGCTTGAATGGATTTTCCTCCTGTCCATTCTTACCCCTGCTTTCAAGGTGAGTGGCTTGCACACAAACTTCATCAAGACTGGTGGAGTTAAACAATAGTAAATTATGAAGAATATAACTGTGAAGTGTGCCAATATACGTCATTAACGTTTCATAGGAATCTAAAAAAAAATTTAGTGTAAGTGCTTTCTTCCTAAATTACTCTATGAAACTTTGGAATGTTTATTCTTTACCTTGCCTTAAAGTTTTCCATTCCATCATTTCTTTATGTAAATATCCTAATGGATAAAATTGTTTCCTTGTCGTTGATTTAAATTCCAACCATGAGCAAAGAAGCTTACCACACTTAATTTTTTCTTGAAGCTTGGTCTCCCACCATAAGAGAGCAGTGCCTTCCAACCAAAGAGAATCCAAATTCACTTTAACCTCCTCTTCATCAATGTGCTAGACATGAAAATACACTTCAATCTATCGGATCCAATTATCTGTCTTTTCAAGATTATCATCTCCATTAAACATAGGTAAAGAAAATTTTACATCAAGATTTAATAATGGTTTCTTAGAAGAGGATTTATGGCTAGAATGATGAGAATGCTCAGAGGAAGAAGAACTAGAACTAGAAGGTGAAGATGGAGGCTTGGGAGGATCTCCGTCAGCCCCTTGGTTTACCGAAGCATCACCATCTACATGTTCTTCCTTTTTCTTCCCTTTCTTCTTCATCCTCTTATCGTAATCTCCATACATTCACTCAACCATTTCTGAAATGCGATAAAATACCATGAGAAAATTTTTCTCCTGTTCATCACGCTTGTTCTCTTCTACCATTTTATTCCTTATGGATACACGACCAACTTCGGGATTGAAAGTATTTAGAGTTCCTTCACCCTGCTTATTCTTGGCCCTAGTAAGCATTCACACTCAACAATTCAAGTCAAAGAAGATTACTCTGATACCAACATGATCTAGGATCTTTTCATCGTGACTTATAAAGAATTGTATTAAATGAGCATAAATTAAAGTGCACCATTAAAGAAGGGAAAACTTAGAAGTGAAGAGACATAAGAATCATATATGAACACAAAAAATTGATAACGGAGTTCGTCCCTAGTGGACTACGTCTCTGGGTCCTGCTCTCAAATGGGTATGCTCTTTTATTAACTCAGCAAAAGAATTTGGAAAATACATGAATATAACTCATTATGAAATCAATCTACTAAAATAATGCTCATAAAAGAAAACAAACATCACCATTGGATTCATGGCATCGAATTACCCAAAAATGACTTTCTCCACGCTCTGATCTGACTCTGGCACTCCCAGGCCCAAGAGAAATTATGTCTCGATTTTCGTTCCCACTGTAACCTGCAATAATGACAGTACTCATCTCAAAATCTGAGCCCGTGGATGTACGATCGCGTCTCCTCCCCTGGTGGCTGGCGAAACTTGGCTTTAATATAAATTCGATAGATGGATATTTCAATGGGACAATTTAGGCGGATTGGCATTGGAACTGAAGTTAAGGCACTAGCTATGGGGAGGTCTCGAGGTCAAACCCCACAGGCTCCCATTTTAGTGTTGTTATTATAACTTCCACCAGACTCAGTTAGCGGCTTATATATATGGCGATTGTCACCAGATATGGTGGACCTCTTCCATATTTGGCGGGGTCTCGCCAATATATTGTTTTTGAATTTTCAAAAATGGGTCGTCCTTGGGCATTTCGGGAATGCCACGTGTCTCCCACTAATTGGGCCATGTGGCATATTCTGATTGGTCCACCTAAATGTTGATGTCACGTCCAGTCAACTGTATGGGACATGTGGCACTCCCTGGATGGTGCCACATGGCGTCTCCTCGGGATGCCACATGACACTTTTATATTGGTCCACGTGGACCCCTAAAAATTCCAATGGTGGGTGACACATGGAAGCCTATGGTGGTGCCACGTGGCATGTTGACGTCAGAAGCTTGTATGATGATGTCATCCTACCATGTCATCTGCTGACATCAGCAATATGAACGATGATTTGTTTCCTACTGACTGGACCTATTTGACTACAACTTTGACTGTGAATATCTTTAAAACTGTAACTTCTTTGATGAGTCGTTTGCGCTGTTATAAAGCTTGCGACGTGCTCTTCGCAATCATGCCATTTTCACTGAGTTTGGGGAAATTTTAATTTTTTCCCTTTCTCTATCTGTTGAAGCCATTCTGAGTGTTTTGAGTTGCCTCTGTGAGTTATGAGTTATTCTTAGCCTTCTCTGGATCCTTTTTGGATCAAACAGTCATCTTCAACCTGAATGGAAAGGCTTCCATTTGGTGGGAAGACCTTAGGAATGTGAAAGGAATACATGAAGAGGAATTATCATGGAAACAGTTTGAGAAAAACTTCAAGAAGAAGTATATGTCAGATAAATGCATTGATGGGAAGACTAAGGAGTTCTGTGAAATCAGGCTAGGACATCTCATCATAGAGGAATATGTCAATAAATTCCTTGAGTTGCTGAGGTATGTACCCTACATAAAGGATGAAAAGGTAAAAGTTCAATGATTTATTAGTGGGTTACCCCAGACCTACAGGAACATGTTTGAGTTTGATGAGACAAAAACCTTAAAATACATTATCTGGAAGGCAAGGTATTGTTATGAACAGTTCGGGAGTCAGACAGATCCTCACGAGGACTGGAAGAATAAGAGTATTTTGGGATTCAATAATAAGGGGTTCAAATCCTCAAGATTTAAGAACTATAGGAAATACTCTAGGATGAACCTTCCTACTAGAAGTGTGTATCAGCAACATTTCCCCTCCCAGAGTGGAAATAAACCTTCTAGAGCAACCCCGGGAAAGATTGATAACCCAAAGAAAGAACCCTTGAAATGTTGGGGTTGTGGAGAAGAAAATTTGTTGAGGGATTTTCCACATAGACAAAAGAAAAGTAGGAGAGTCTACAATATCCCAGAAGCTACCACATTCAATGATTTGGCTAGGAGCACACCATGGAATTATGCAACCTTGGATAATAAACAAACTGACCACTAGGATTCAATGGTGGAGATGGAAGGTATGATCGCCCACCGTCTAGTTTCTATTTTAATTGACCCTGGTTCTAATTTGAGTTATGTGGCCACTCAGATTGTTGATAAGTGTAAAATGAAACCAGTTAGAAATGTTAATCCATGGTTGGTATAACTAGCCACTGGAACCAACATAGAAGTGGCAGAGGTCATACTGGCTTGCCAATTCTTTATGGAGGGATTTCCCACCCAAGTGACCCTTAACATACTTCCCCTAGGATATTATGACCTATTGATTGGTATGGACTAGTTAGTCACTTATAAAACCAAATTGGACTGTTACCATAAAACTTTGGAGTGTGAGAATGAAGAAGGGAGAAAAATGACCCTCCAAGGGATTCAGAGGCTTGTCTCAGTGACACAAATATCAGCCCTTCAAATGAAAAAGTATTGCAGAAAGGGATGTCCTCCATATGAAATACAGGTGTTGGAATCTGTTGAGGATGAAAAACCAAACCTAGAGGACCACCCCMTATTAAGAGAGTATAAAAAAAAAATTCCATAAGAGGTATCAGGTCTACCTCCAAGAAGAGACATTGACTTCTCCATAGAGCTTGCACCAAGAGAAGTTCTAGTTCATAGAGCATCCTATTGAATGAGTACACTAAAGCTAGTTGAGCTCAAGTTACAACTAAAGGAGATGATGGACACGGGCTACATCTGACCTAGCATGTCCCCATGGGGACAACCCATCTTGTTTGTGAAGAAGAAAGATGGCACACTCCGACTATGCATAGACTATAGACAACTCAATACGACAACCATAAATAACAAGTATCCCTTACCGAGAATCGATGACTTGTTTGACCAATTAAGAGGTGCTTCCATTTTCTCAAATATTGACTTAAGGTCTGGATACCATCAATTTTGAATCAAGGATGAATACATTAACCAAAAATCCTTCAAGACAATATATGGTCATTATTAATTTTTGGTGGTGCCATTTGGATTAACCAATTCCCCCATCACTTTTATGTGCTTGATGAATAGTGTACTCAGCAAATTCCTAGACAGTTGTGTATTGGTCTTCATTGATGATATCCTAATCTAATCCATGAATAGAGAGGAGAATGAAGAACATCTTAAATTAGTTCTTCAAGTACTAAGAGAACATCATCTCTACGCTAAGTTTAGCAAGTGTGAATTTTTCCAGAAGCAAGTACATTAATTAGGCCATGTTATTTGTGAAGAAGGGGTGGCAATAGACCCTGACAGGATCAGATCTATCATGGAATGGCCTACCCCAAAGGATGTATCTAATATCAGGTCTTGTATGGGGTTAGCAAGATACTATAGAAGGTTCATAAAAGGATTTTCCAAGATTGGTTGTCTAATCATTGCCCTTCAGAAAAAAAAGGGGGGGGGGGTTAAATTCACTTGGACATCAAAATGTGAATAAATATTTCAAGAACTGAAATACCTTCTAACGCATGCACCTATGTTGAAGATTCCAAACCATGATAATGACTTCCTCGTATGTACAGATGCATGTAAGGAAGGACTTAGAGGAGTCCTTATGCAAGAAGGGCATGTAATTTGCTATGAATCCAGAAAATTGAATGAGCATGAAATAAATTATGTGACCCATGATCTAGAGTTGGTTTCCATAGTGCATGCTTTAAAAATGTGGAGGCACTATCTCCTGGGTAGGATATTTGTACTTAGCATAGACCATTGTGGGTTGAGGCACATGTTTGATCAACCGAAACTCAATGCTAGACAAGTTAGGTGGATGGCTCTCCTTAGTGAGTTTTATTTCTAAATCAAACACATCAAAGGAAAGGAAAATAGGGTGGTCGATGCCTTAGAATAAGTGTGAAAATGATTCACCTGGCAGTGGTAAGAACCTATGAAATGGATGTCAGGGAGAGAGTCAAGAATTCACAAGAAACAGATGCATTTTTCAAGACCGTGACATCATACCTAAAGCAAGAGCCCACAGGGATAAAGTATGAAGGCTATCAAATGCTTGATGAAGGCCTACTGACCTACATAAAAAAATTGTATATTCCAAGTTGTGACAACTTGAAGAGGTTCATAATGGATGAACTACACAAGAGACCATATACTGGTCATCCATGTTATCATAAAATGATCACGGCCACTAGGAAACAATTCTATTGGCCTAGATTGAAAAAGGACATAGCTCACTATCTAGCTAAGTGTCTATAATGTGAGAAAGTTAAGGAAGAACACCGGAACCTAGCAATGTTGTTACAGCCTCTACCAATTCAAGAATGGAAATGGGAAACCATCTCCATGGATTTCATCGTCAGATTACCAAAATCGACCAAGCAGAATGATGCCATCATGGTAGTAGTGGACAAATTGAGCAAATATGCTCACTTTGTTCTTGTCAAATCAACTTTCAAGGAAGTAGATATTGCCAACATCTTCATGAAGGGGATATTCATATTGCATGGCATGACTAGGTAGATTATATCTGACAGAGACACAAAATTTAGTTCAAGCTTTTGGAGGTCCTTAATCGTTGGTTTTGAGACTAAATTGTTGTTTAGCACAGCCTATCACCCTCAAACAAATGGATAGATAGAAAGAGTGAACCAAATATTAGAAGACATGCTAAGAATGCATGTAATGCATTAGCCTAAGAAGTGGGAAGACTACCTGCCATTGGTATAATTCTCTTAAAACAATGGTTATCAAGAGTCATTGAAGATGAGCCCTTTTGAAGCCCTCTATGGTAGACAATGCAAGATTCCAATCAGTTGGATTAATCCAATGGATACAATTACAATCGGACCCGGCATGCTGAAAGAAATGGAACAACAAGTGATGCAGATTAAGAAAAATCTAAAAAATTACTCAGGATAGGCAGAAGAGTTATGCCGACAGAAAGAGAACTCCCAAAGAGTTCAATATAGGAGACCATGTATATCTCAGATTTAGACCCAGGAAGAGTTCCTTGAGAACAATATCTTGTGCCAAGCTAGCACCCTGGTACTGTGGAACCTTTGAGATTTTAGATAGAGTGGGACATATAGCCTATAGGCTAGCACTCTCTCCCACAGTAAAGGCACATAATGTTTTTCATGTTTCATTATTGAAGAAATATGTACATGATTCTAATCATATAATTGAATGGTCTATGATTCAGGTGGAGTCGGAGGGAGAATTCCTGCCAGAACCTCAATGCATACTAGACATGAAGGAAACCTCACTCGGGAACAAAACCATTGCACAGGTCAAGGTGCAGTGGAAACACTTTGGCCCAGATGAGGTTATGCGGGAAATGGAGGATGCCATGAAACAATGAATATCCATTTTTATTTACTTTTGTATATACAGAGAACATTCACAGGTAGAACATCGAGGACGATGTTCCTTTAAGGGGGAGGGGATTGTAACACCCCTTGTTTCCCCCAATTTATAAATATAACTATATTGGCCAAGAGACCATGGAAAACTCGATATGTGTGAATGTTTGATTTGATGAGCCTCTGTATAAAAGGTCGATGAATGCAATTTATGTTATTAATAGAAAATGGATAAGTGGTGCATAATTGTTGAAAGGGGGGTTTGCTAAGAGAGACCATGGATATTATGGAAAAGATGGTGAGTGGAACCGAGAATGGTTGAGATAACCCCCACCAAACCAATACCTTATTAGATTTAATTTCTCAAGACCAGAACAGTATTCTAACCTAGGAATGAATTACAGTCATGCTATTAGGTGGGAAGAACTCCTCAATATTTAATGAGGGGATGGGGCATAACACCCATCTATAAGGATTTTAGACCTGACCCTGGACTTGGAATTTGAGCCACACAAAATCTTGCCGAGAAAGGAAAGAAAGGAAGGTGTGGTGGGTAGAGGAAGACCTGTGAAGAGTGCAAAGACAAGAGACTAAGCTCTTGAGTTCAAGGAAGAACTAATAAATGACCATGTTCTAGTCATAGGAGGTGGCTAGTTGGGTTATGATACAAACCAATAAATGAGGGTGATGAGTAACTAAGGAAGTACTCAGGCAGTCCTCTTTGCTTGGTATAGTGAAAACCATTGCCAAGATCATGCAGGAGGAGGAGAGTAACCTTCGTCCCTATTTTCATTGAGCCAAAAGAAAGTATTCTATCTCAGAGCATCGTGGTCTAGCTTGGGGGTGGCTAGTGGTAAATCTGTTAGGAGTGACTGAGCCTATGGTTGGGTGGAAACGGGCACCCCTTTTTAGCAGTTGCATTACGTCTTCTAGTTCTGATAAGTGTTTTCATACTTTGTGCATTGGAATGGAATAATGTATGAATGCATGTATTTATATATCTATAAATGTTTTATGTATTGAAATGGTCAAGCTATGTGTATGCATTTGTCTTCTTGTGAACTTATGATTCTGATTGATTGTCTTTATGCCCCAACTTAACCTTCAAGGTGTCTTGGGACATAAACCTGTAGGATGGTTGAGATAGGAATTATTGCGTCAATATGGCCAAGTTCATCTAAAGAGGTTATCCCCTTCAGACCCCTTGTTGTGCGACTGGGATACCATGCCCAAGTCCTTAGCAATTTCATAATGAAGCTTAGGAAGGATAGAGAGATTTAAGTCTAGAAAGGGAAGATCATTTCGTATGGAAGACGAACGGACGAGATATGTTCAGGAGAACCCATATGACCAACACCTAGGAACCTTCAGCTAAGCCTAAGGGAGCTAAGTCCTTCTGGCTTTGGAGATTCGAAAGTTTGGGACTTCAAAGTATTGTCGGCCCTCATAGTCATAAACCGACCGAAGGCGACTGAGAGTTAGGGTTACCTATAAGGTTGACCGACATTAGTTGATTTCCCTAGTGGTTAGGTGAACCTATCTTACCGACTAAATCGAGATCCAACTCCCCATCACGAAGTAATGTGAGCCACCGATCGAGAATGTTTGAGGGTTCCCCTCAGTCATTGGATATACACTAATACGACTTTGGTGAAGTTCCACTTCAGGAGAATGGAGATGCTATATCATCAAACTCCTAGAACGTCGAATTTACGAAGTAACCAAAATCGTAGATCGAGGAATCCGTCATGTTATTTCCCAGTCGTCGATATACCGGGGACGCATGGAACTAGACCATTTAGTTCGGAGATTGGGAACTTTGGGAGAAAAGAGGATTTTACATCAAAAAACTCTTAAACGTCGAATCCCCGAAGTAACAAGAGTCGTATATCTATGAATCTATGTGGTCGGATCTTGACCGTGAGATTTGAGGGATGTTAGAAGGCAGTCAGTCTAGGATGACATGGAGCAGTGATGTCACCCAGGGTGACGTGGACCCCATTTTGATGTGCCATGTGTCACCCAGATTTGTGTGTGCCACATACCCGATAGACCCATTGGAACATAAAACATGTCACCCTGACCCCTCCTATGTGTCAATTCCTGGTACGTGCCCGCCTAGCCAACATGGTTGGTGAAGTGACTGGAACTCTGGGAGTCTGGGACTTCAAGATTCTTGAGGATTTGGGATGTAGCACTGTAGAGAGACCAAAAAGGTTTGAATATCGGAACCACGTGGAAATCTTACAGGACTTCGGAAGTTTGGGACTATGGGAGGTCTCGTGCGTAGATAGCAAAGAGACGTTCAACGTCGAAGCACCGAACTCTGAATTCCCCACTAGCTTGTGTGTCGTGTGTCAGAAGAGGTTTAATCCAATCTTCATATTGGTTGATGGATGGACCTTCCCTACGAGAGTTAGGAACCAAGATATTATACTAATGAGATGAAGCCACGGGGACGTCACGTGGCCTCAACCAATGAACACCCGAAGAACTTCGGGAAGCCGTACGATATAAACCAAGGGTCAGTTTAGAACCTAGTAGCAGTCGTTATAAAGCTACGGGAAAGTAGAAGAGGATGAATCATCTCGAAGATATTATTCGAGATGAGTTAGTTAAGGAAAAATGAAATTATGATGCCCCGCCCCTTAAAAAAGTATTAAGGAGTTGGTGTGTTACAATGTTAAACGTATTTTCCCCTAAGATCAAGACAAGACGTACCATTATCTATCTCGCTATCAGACTAAGACTCCCAACAATTTCAAGTGTGAAAATATAATTACGTTTTAATCTATTTATATGTTTAATTACATAATTGATAAAGTTGCATTCTTCAAACAAAAGATATACGATTTAGATATATGATAATCCTGAAAGATTGAGACTCCCATTGACTTCGAGTGTGAAAATAGAAGTGAACATTTCTATGATAACAGTGGAAGGAGAAACTAAAAATTGGGAGGTCTACATACCTACAATTTTTAATCAACTCAAAGCCTACAAATCGCCTTTACACACAATAAAATTTTCGCAAAAATAAAATGTCATTGACTTCGAGAGAGGAAAGCAAAATTCAAATGGTTGTTGGTAGAATAATCCATATTGATTTCATTTTTATAAAACAACAAGTAATGTGTGCGTAATAATATCCCACATTGGTTCTGTGTGGACATAGAACAGGTTATGGGTTCTATTAGTTTCATGCATTTCTCCTCTGAACCATCTTGAAGAGTTAACATGTGTCTAGAGCTTTTTTGCAAGCAGATGAAAGACTATGCACCCAGACTAAATATTAAACTGAAGAGGCGATAAATAAAGAGTTAAATATGGCATTGTCTAGGCTCAGTATTAGTATAATATTAACTTTGGATAACTTTGGAGGCAGTATACGCAGCTTGGTTGCACTTTTTATACTAGCATGTACTACTATTACCTATATACCACTCTTACTTTTATTCTATCAATTGTGTGGATAACCTTATTCTGCTTTATAGTATATGCATTTATAACAATCATGTTATTATTATCAAATGTGTTCCATATATTCTTATTTATTTACTTTCATTATCACGATTGTATATTTGTTGTGGTGATATGACATTATGATTTACAATAATAAATTATTATAATATATTGTTTCTTATGAAAATTCTTATATCAAACTCTTTTATAATGGTTATTCAACCTTATGTATTATCTACATATTGTCTACACTCCATAATCACATGATTTACTAACAATAACATCTATATAATTTTCTATATGTACATTTATAATAATCATGATGCTTACTTCAACACTATCCATAATGTTAATGTGATACTTATTATTATACTTATTTTTCTTGCAATATTCTTA
>ML796217.1:85757-104361 GCA_009831015.1 Picea engelmannii
ATTATTATTATTATATTTTTTAACATTGTATCAAAAGAAAACATTGTGTATATATTCGTGTTTTTTAACAATTTAAAAATAATTAAATAACCATTTATTAAAAGGAATAAAAAATAAATAAACATGTTTTTTTTTATGGTTTATCGATTGTTTTCGTAGGGTTTTTAGACTCTTTCCAAAGGGTTTTAGGGTTGTTTATGTAAGGTGTATATGCTAGAGGAATTATCTATCATGCAATATGGAACCTAGTTCCAAGTTGCAGGGTATTCACAATCTTAAGGTTGTGTTTAATTTATGGGTTCTTTGTATTATTTTTCGGTTAGGTAGGTAGGTAAGCCATAGGCTCCAGCTTTCAAACTAGAGATTTGATACCATGTGTAAGGCCTTTCACTAGAGATTCAGATAACTCTAGAGTAAAATTATGTAATAGGAATGGACATTCATTGTAAAAAAAAATATTTTGCAAAAATTTAGACTATATTTCATATTTCTATTTGTAATTAAAAAAACTTATATTGTTTATCTTCACTATGCAAACATTAAACAAATTTCAATTTCAATTTCATGGTAGGATCACAGCAGATTTCAATTTACGACCTCATGGATAAACAATTTAACAATAATTAATTAGGGATTAGAATAAGTAGAATACCTTTAACTCTATTTGCTTAAGTCCTTTGAAGTAGATTAGTTGTGTTTCCTCCTAGATTTTTTTGGCTACTCGAAATTGGATTTTTAACTTCCTAACTAGATAGGAACAACATCATTGTCTCCCTCACTCTAGGAAACCTTAGGGGTTTCCTAGCCCTTTGTGCCCAATGTATTAGAATAACACATCCACAATATGTCAATTGTCCACCAACTTCTCTCAGTTACACAACTAGTCTCTTTTTCCATGTTCATAGTTTGTTTTTCATAACTCCAACTATATTTTTCCCCAAAAATCCAAATTCCCTTTTCACTTGCTCAAACCCCATACTCTCAGGAGATTCACTACCTCTATCATTTCCTTCCCCTTCTCAATGTTCATAAACCCTCTAAATACATTGGGAAGAATGATATTAAAACACATTGTTAAATGATTTTTAATAAGGTAATAATATAAAAGAAAGAGTGTGAGTCCCCTTTTCATGTTTTCTCATGCAAGTTCACAATTAAAACATAAATATTCTCCCAAATACATGAAAACTACCAACTCATTTAATGTACCACTCTTAAAACATAAATCTAAAAACATGACATGAATTGTGTCAGGGAGAATTTCTAATGCAACTAGATATTTACCCAAGCAGTCAAATTTTCATAATTATTTAACCATTAGTTAAATAATTATTAACTTAGATTAGTAATTAATATATCAAGTTGTAGTAGTATAGATGTGTGACATATGTATGCATATTTAGAATACACATAAATTGTGTATGTAATAAAGATAACCAATCACTATCTCTAATGCAAAATATTGTATTGTCACAATCAATTTGATAGTACAATAAATCACATAATTAATTAATCAATTATTTAGACTAATAGAACAGCAATAATTCATTAGTAACAACAATTCAAACAAATTAAGCAATACACCCATATCATCATAATTGAATTAATCATTTAATACACAAAAGGGAATAAGTTGGGCAATAAGTTTACATTACTAATGCTCGACAACACTCTCAACTACACCTAATCACCATTCATCCTTGACCTACTTCCATATTCCACATCTCATCATTTCCTCTATTGGACAATACTGGAGCGCCAACTACATTGACCTAGGGTCAACACCTGATCCATATTTAGGAGAAAAACAAGCTAATTAATAGACTAAATACAATAAACACAGATATATGAAGAACAACATAGATATCCAGTGAACAATATCTTCTATTGAATAAATGAAATAGGATGAAACTGTAAAACTGTAGAACTGGAACAGTTGCTCGGATGGTGGTAGTTATCTCTTAGAAGAGATGTGGCTTCTACATGCATCCATCTGAGAAGAATGATTACAATGAGGCTTCAAAGGCCTTTTTAACATTACTCATGAATGCCAAAACCTTATACATCCAAAAACCTAACCCTAGGGGATGAAACATCGAAAGTTATGTGGGCCCCTATGGGTAAGTTGGTACCTCAACTTCCCGGGGTCGTAACGTTTGCATACGACCTCCGTTTTAGGCGTGTGATAGCCTGTTGGAAAGGTATTTTAGAGAACTACACAATATGCCATCAAAATATAACTCCATCTATAGTTTGACTGTGGCGAGCCAAAAAAAAACATTGTTTAGGACCCCAAAATGGACCTATAAGTACAACAAGATGTGTTGACATGAAAACATACAAAATAATCTAGTTGGATTAGGTAGGAGGCCACCAGTATCCACCTGGAAGATGTGTAGGGCTTCAAACAACCCCAGAAGTGTAGAACCCACATTTACAAAGAAGTATAGAAGAATGTGTTGAACTACAAACTGTCAAGAGGATCCAGTTGGAATAGGTGGGTGGCCACCAATATCCACCTGGATCAGTCCTCCCCACTTAGGATGAAATGGTATCCATTGCATTGAGTTCCCCAATCAGGTGAGGAAACTTCTGTTAAATTTGGCCTTGGGTGAGCCACTTTCCTTGGTGTAGGAGTTTCCCTACCTTGACAACCCGATAAAGCTGGATCCTCTACCGGTGAGTGCCCTTGACCTGTGTGTCCACTATCTGATGAGTGGATGCTTATTCCATGCAGTCAGGGTTGAGCTATGTTGGTGTCAGCTGTTTTGAGATCTCTGTGGTGTCCAATAATGGTGGAAAATATGGTGGAAGGAGGTCCACATTAAACACTGGGTGCAATCCAAGGAAGGGTGGAGTGTTGAGCTCAAAAGCATTGCTACTCAAAACCTTGGTGAAGGTGTAAGGCCCATAACAAAGTGGGCGGAGCTTTCGATGGGGCCATGTAATATGATCCTTCTGCAAATGTAACCAGACCTTGTCTCCAACCTAAAACAGGTGTGGTACCCTATGTTTATCATGGCACTTCTTGTACTTAGCATTAGCTTTCTGCAAAATCTCATGGACCTGTTGGTGGATGTGTTGAATCTGCTCAATGAATCTGGTGCCTTTTTCGGTC
This sequence comes from Picea engelmannii, assembly GCA_009831015.1. Lineage (NCBI taxonomy): Eukaryota > Viridiplantae > Streptophyta > Pinopsida > Pinales > Pinaceae > Picea > Picea engelmannii. The sequence continues at coordinate 88,876 of ML796217.1, forward strand.
TCATACTGAACATTGGGAAGATTATGTATGTGTGGTTGCAAGAGGTAGTGCAACTTAAATGGGACCCAAGGGTTGGAATCCCAATCCCACCTAAAATGGGCTATGGCGGGTGGAGATATGGAGATCCCTATTTTAATTGTGTTGAACATAGGGAAGACTCTCATCCCATGTACACATATGCTTAGAGTTGTACATGCGCAGTGTGTGCATAATCATTCGATTAAATACCTTTCTTTGGTTGTCTGTTTGGGGGTGGAAAGCAGTGGATTTAGTGAGCTTGGTTTCCAATAGTGACCAAAGACTCAACCAGAATTTGTTGAGGAACATGTTGTCCCTGTCAAAGGTGATGGCTTTTGGTATCCCAAAGTGGACCCACGCTCGTTTGAAGAAGATATTTGAAGTATCTCTCGTTGTGATGTTCTTCTTGCAGGCTATGAGGATGGCCATCTTTGAAAACTGATCAATGACCAAAATACACAATCATTTCCTTGCTTGGTGGATGGAAGGCCAGACATGTAATCCATTGATATGGATTCCCAAGGATTATCGGGTGTAGGAAGAGGGGTTTATAAGCCTTGCTTCTTGATGGTTGTCTTGGAAATGACACAAGTAGTGCAAGATATCATATACTTGATGACATCCTATCGAAGTTTTGGCCAATAAAAATGTTTCTGGAGAACGACCATAGTTTTCTCCACGCCAAAATGTCCTGCCATCCGACTGCAGTGGGATTCCCAAATCATCTTTGCACGCTCTCTTGCAGGAACACAAAGATGGCTCAAATGGCATAATAGCTTGTCCTGAATGTGAAAATCGGTGACATTTGCGTATGTACCCAAGACCTGATAGGTGGTGGCGAAGTATGGATCTTGTTGATAAATTTGTGGCCACTCAAATGCCTCATGCCCATAGGAATGGAGCATAGTGGTGAGTGCAGCCACGGGAGGTCAATTGAGGCAGTCACTGACATGATTTGTTCTCCCTATCTTATAATTTATGTTGAGATGGAACTGTTGTAGGCAGGTGGACCACTTTTGATGGTGGTCGTTCTGCAACTTCCCCTGTATCTGTATGAACTCCATAGGATTTTGATCAGTGTGTATGATTGTCTCCTTTGCCAGAATGCAATGCTTCCATTGATGACATGATTGTACAATGGAATACATTTCCTTGTCATAGGTGGGGTATTTCCAGATAGTATCTGAGGGTGTATCACTATGGTATGCCACCGGATGATCGTGTTGAGTGAGAACTGCACCTAAAGCATAGTCAGATGCATCAGTCTCAATCTTGAATATCTTTTGCAGATCAGTAAAGGAGAGTATTGGAGATGAGCATAAGCGATGCTTCAGATCCTCAAATGCACATTGTTGTTCCTTCTCCCACACTAAATTTTCCTTGCCACCACCCTTGGTCATGTGGCTGAGGGCCCATGCAATATGGGACAATCCCAACATGAACCGTCGGTAGACGTTGGCCTGTCCTAACAAGTTCTAAAGCTTGTTTAGTGTGGTCAGGGCTGGCCAGTCATGGATGAATTGGATCTTAGTGGGATCGACATGTACCACATGCTCATCAACAATGTATCCCAAGTCTTGGACCCTGTTCATGCCAAAGGAACATCTTTCCAAGTTGGCATATAGCTTGTGTTACCGCAGAGTGCTCAAAACCTGTTGAATATGCCACATGTGCTCCTCCGAAGTTCTTTTTAAGATGAGGATGTCATCCAAATATACCACCACAAAAGAGTTGGTGAAGGGTCTCAATACATCATCCATCAACCTCATGAAAGTGGTTGGTGCATTTGTTAAGCCAAAGGGCATGACCAACTATTCGAAGAGACCTTATTTAGATTTGAAAGTTGTCTTACATACATCGGTTGGTTTGATGGGAACCTGGTGGTAGCCATACTTTAGGTAAATCTTTTTGAAGAAATTTCCCCCCTTGAGTTGGTCAAGAAGGTCATCAATCTTGGGAATTGGGTACCAGTTCCTGACTGCAATTTTGTTTAATGCTCTATAATCAATGCAAATTCGCCAAGTCTCATCTGTCTTCTGCACCAGAACAATAAGGCTTATGTAAGGGGAGGATTTGGGTCTGATATGCTCCTTTTTAAGAATCTCTTAGATCTGATGCTTGATTTTGTCATTTTCCATCAGCGAGCAATGATAGACTATTCCATTAGGTAGAGGTGAATCGTGGGTTAGATCAATTGGATTCTTGACTTGGCAGTACATCGGTACCCCGGTGGGTGAGGAGAATATGTCTATGTACTCTTCTGTGATCCCGTCCACTTGATTTTTCTACAAAGAGAGGCTCCGTGTAGAGGCCATAGATGTAGCAATGACCTTCTACTTACTGTGAGAATGGACATGAAAGAAGATGAACTTCTTGGTCTGTGAAATGACCTTACGACATTTCTTAGAAGATATTAAAGAAATAGTGGTAGGCGACGCTACCTCTGGTATCCTGTACAATTTTCTACCAAAAGTAATAATAACACTGCAGGGTCTAGAATCATAAACAATGTGGCGCTTCCACAAATATGGTTGTCCTAAAATAACATCACAAACTTCAAGGGGAGAAATATCACTCAATACTTCATCTTTGAAAGGCTTGATGTTGTAGGGAAGACGACATTGTTGGCTAACACAGAGATCTCTTACTTGGTGAAGCCAACCGATGGTGTAGGGTTGTGGGTGCGGTGTCGTCGACAAGTCCAGCTACTTGACGACCTCTGCTGAGATAAATCTCTTATGACTGTCGTTATCAACAATGAAATGAAGTAGATCCCCCTTTACCCACATTTGTGAGTGAAATAGGAGGTCCCCTTCCTCTAGTTATTTTGGTTCGCTTGTTTGGACTTTGGTGGTAGAAATAGTGGCACTGGGTTCAACATCGATAATTTGATTCTCTCCTTTTGGATTTGATTCAGAATCATAATCGACCTCTGACTCGGAAGCCTTCAGCTCGGCCACGAGTGACTTCTTGGAGCGACATTCTTCAATGTTGTGCCAAGGGATTTTATGGTTTCACGCCATTTTCTTCTGTCCTTCTTCATCTTCTCATTTCCATTATTGTGTTGCAGCTTGGATCGGTTGTCCTGTGAGTGTCCATCTTTTCTCTGTCCCTTGTTGTGTGGGTTGGAGTCGAATTTTCCCTGCTTTAGCTATGAGGATTTTGCACATCCAAACTCTCGTCTCTTCTGCTTAAATTTATGCTTGATCTTGACAGCATATCTATAAGTCGTACCCAATGAGGCAATGTCCAGAAAATCCATTTATGTTTGAATGTCTCTATGCAAGCAGTCACAATATTTGAGTACCAGATGTCACTCAGAGTCTTTGATACCCAATTTTGTGTGTAGGGTATGTAAAATATTGGTGAAATATGGTATTGTTTGGTCCCTTTCTTGACGCAGGGTGGTCCATCTGGTGTACTAGTCCTCGTAGCTTCCAATAGGGTAGTATTGTTCTTTAATGGCATCCTGGAAGGAATCCCATTTAGGGGAAACCACAAATATTTCAAATTCCTCTATGGACCTTTTCTCAAAGTAAGTCTCCCACCAGTTCTTAACATGGGGGACGGTCTTGAGGAGTGCAAAAGTAAATGTTTTCTTATAGAAAAAATTGTGGATCGAAAAATACCCTTCGAGCAGATTCAACCATTTATCTACAACATCCGCATCTATCAATCCTTCAAATAATGAAATATCAAAATTTACCTATACCTTAAAGGGGGTTGCATGGCCACTTGATGAAGATGCTTCTCCTGTGGGAAACCGTCGAAGGATATGTGCAAAGTTGTCCATCATTTCCTTCCTTTGTCGTGCAAGGGATTCCTTGAGAAACATTTTAAAAGGATCTCCTAATCCATCATCTTTCTTTTCATCTCCCATGGGTTGTTGTTAGGCTTGGCGTGGTTGATCTTGCAACGGCTCGATTGGTTCAAGTCCTAACTTCTTGTACCCAGATCTTTTTGGGGACATGCATGAAGAAAAATAAATGAAGAGAAAGCCACTCTAATACCACTGATCCAGATTTAGGAGAGAAATAGATTGATTAACAAATTAAATACAATAAACATAGAGATATGAAGAACAACCCGGATATCCAGTGAACAATATCTTCTATTGAATAAATGAAATAGGTTGAAACTGTAAAATTGCATAACTAAAAAACTTGCTCAAATGGTGGTAGCTATCGCTGATAAGAGATGTGGATGCTACACACATCCGTCTGAGCAAAATGATTACAATGAGGCTCCAGAGGCCTTTTTAAAATTACTTATGAATTCCAGAACCTTATACATTCAAAAACCTAACCCTAGGAGATGAAACGCCAAAAATTATGTGGGCCCCTATGGGTAAGTTGGTACCTCAACTTCCCAGGGTTGTAACTTTTTTATACAACCTCTATTTTAGGTGCATGATAGCCTGTTGGAAAGGTCTTTTAGAGAACTACACATTACACCGTCAAAATTTGACTCTGTCTACAGTTTGACTATGGAGAGCCAAAAAAACATTGTTTAGGGCCCCAAAAAGGCCTTGGAAGTACAATGATATGTGCTGACATGAAAACATACAAAATAAGCCAGTTGGATTAGGTGGGAGGCCACCAATATCCACTTGGAAGATGTGTAGGGCTTCAGACAGCCTCAGAAGTGTAGAAACCACAATTACAAAGAAGTACAAAAGAACGTGTTGAACTAAAAACTGTCAAGAGGATCCAGTTCGAATAGGTGGGTGGACACCAATATCCACCTAGATCAACACCCTATCATTGACCATACTGTGGCACCATTGTTTTTCAAAGATCTTTGTCATCGAATCCAATTTCAGCAACCATGCTACTTGAAAACCTTGACTTGCCCAAATATCATAGCAATGCATTTGACCAATGTAAAAATAACAGAATAATGCTTACTAGCATACCATTCCTCATTCGATGTCCATGAAATCAACCACTTTAATATCACAATTTTTTGTCTATCACATATCCCATTCAACTCGTAAGTTAGTTTACAACACAAACCATAAAAATATTGATATGTGATTGCAATGTTACTCATCGATGAACCATGTAAAGTAGCTAGGTATTCATCATGTGTATGGTATTGATTGTGTTAAAACATATCATTCAAACTAGTATCCATGTACCAAAATCCTTCATATAAAACTTGCATGCTAGAAGTAAATCACACATAATCACACATAATCCATCATTAATCACATAAATAGTAATTATTCATAATACTCACATATATGTAACTCCACATGTCCATATATTAAAGTGTCACTGTTATAACAACATCCCATAGATAATAATAAAAGAAATACAAATAAGTCAAGGTGCATTTTAGTTGCCTAAGTCAAAATGGGGCGTGTGTTACATTTACCCTAAGCGCCATCCTTGGAATGAGGGAAGTGCTCTAGTGGTTTCCCCTAAGATAAATTACCTGCATAAAAAAAACATTACAGATGTAGATTTGATTTCAATATTGAAAGAAAAACAACAAGCAATGAGACAATATCATAAGATTATGAAGAATTCAAAGGATAAATTATTGAAGATTTATCAAAATGTATGGAAGGAGCTCACCCTTGAATTCAAGAGGGAAGAGCCACATTCCTTCCCAGGGTTTAAGGTCACCTTTTCTAGACTCATGATTTACATTGACACTCTTAAAAGAGTGAGCCTAAATTTGATAGGCTTAGAATTTAGGTTTCCCTTGTTATTACATCCAAATTCATCATGGAGAAGTTCTGGAGAAATAAACATGACTATAGAAAATAAGAAATGGAAAGATAAAGAGAGAGATATAGTTATTATAGTAGGGATTCCATCACTCACTTCATGGTTTTTTATCTCAAGGAAATATGAAGAGATGGATAGCTAGAAGACAAGGAGATGACAAGGAGTAGGGGCGTGAAGTTTTACAATTTTTGGTTTCATTTTTTAATATGTTGCATTGAGGTATGAAACCGTTTAGTTATGGGCTATGATGAATCCTAACATTACCTTGTTTTCCATCTTTTCATGCCCATTTTGTTTATAATCACTTCCTAATAGCCTTTAATGTACTCAAACATTTCCAAAACCATTAATCAATGGTCAATTCAAGTATTGTTGAACATTATCTTTGAATTAATGAGTTTTGGATTGATTTTAAGGATGTGTGATGAATACATTATGTTTCTTATATATTTGAGGTTGTTATCATGATCATGATGATATGGATTGTCATTTTTGTTGAATATTTAGGGTATATTGGAGAGTCCAATATAATGTCTGACAAGATTTTTTCTATGCATTCTCCATAAAGGGAAGGTTCAATTCTTCATATGACCACATCACCAATGAAAAATTGTAAAGTCCTTTGACGTAGCAGCAAAAAAGAGAAATTATAGGAACTGTTAGCACCAGAAGTCACCTCTGGATTGCGGCAGAGGTAAGCCCAGTACACATCAATTTATATGTCATGATTAATGGATTTAAAGAGGTAAAATGGGGCAGACTTGAGACAATATCATTTTAACATAGAAAACTGGGGTAGTATGCACAAGCAAATGAGGTCTTGATCAACTTCAGCCAGTAATTTGCAATAAGAGTGAGTAGGTGGAAGAAATAGAAGATATCATGTAAAGGTCTTCTCTGGACATCGGGTCTTCCAACAACCTAAGGAAGAAAAACTCTAAAAAACAAGATCCTCTTGAATTCAAAGTTTTAGGAAACTGAAAACTCTATAACTGCACTGCAATCAAACATTCATTACAACGCAGTCACCACAATCCATGTGAATCCTTCGATCATGAACATTCAGTATCAGACGTAGATAATATGGAAATAGAAATTGGATTTCATTAAACAATAAATATCATATCAAGTTACATAACCAAAGAACCAGAGCTTCATTAAAACACTACAATATGGGAGCTTAGCTCAACCATCGACCGTAACAAAATATCAAAACCGATTATTTATACTTGGAACCACTTTCCACTACCAAGAGTGTGACCTAGCTATAACAATCAAAACTTTGCGTCTGCATCTCTCCTGCCAGTCTGCACTTGCATTCTTCTGTCAAACACGATCTCATATCAGTATGGGCTTTGCAGGAGCATCCGCTGACAGGGGGAATTTTTGTTGACAATCTACCTCCACGACCAGCCTTTCCATGCTTTCCATTTATGGGGTGAAACAAGGTTTCAACCACCTCCCCCACTTCCATTAACTACTTTCATTAGGATCGGGATGAAACCTAACACCCATGAATGTTCCAGGAGACGTTCATGGCTCCTTCAAGTCAACCCCAATGCCTCAAGACCACACAAATATTCCTCTGTGAACAATACGGGCTCCCTCAGCTTCTGGAGTGGCTCCTCTCCATCGCTTCATGTGACCTTGGGCCATGACCCTTCGCTTATCCCATATGAAATTTCGGGATTTCCCTCCACTTGATTCCAAAAATCCCCATGCTCAAACTTGCGAAAGGGCCCCATCCAGATCGGTCGTCGAGCTTACTTTTGAATTTGACGACCATGATCGTCTCCTCGAATAACCTTAGTTTCCAGCCTCCCAATAGGTGCATGCACTTCTTTATATCCCCGCTTGCCATATGACTATGGGTTGTGACCGTGGACCCAATTCCTAGGCGCTTCACAATTTCTCACTTCACGAACTTGCATCGTGATCCATGCTAAAACCTATGAGTCACAAAATCGCGACTTCTTGGATCGGGTGACACACATCCCTTTGAATCAAATGACCTAGATGAATATCGACATTTTGGGACTCGGGAAATCTGTGCATTCCTCATTTCAACTTTCCTGAAATGACTTTCTCCCTGATTCAGATCTGGTGCCATGTGTCCTATTGCATCAGAGGGCTCCTGCTGACTTCAGATTTCAGGGATTCATACCTTTTACAAATAAATTCAACAATGATTCGAACTCCTAATTCCTGCGCTTATTATTCACCGATGATCTATGAGATTTGACATGAAAATTCCTTTGCCACACTGAACTTTCTTTTCTTGCTTGATTTGAGTGTATATCGGACCACTCCAAGTGTTGTGCTTGTGCTTATGGTGGCAGTCCCTACAAACAAATACTTGGATGATAGTTGAGGGCTCAAGAAAGCAAAAGATCAGTGACAGAGGTAGAGAGGGTAGTGATCAACAAGAAATCTTAGGGACGAGGCTTCTCGGGCAAGCCAATCAAGGGAAAAAAAGGTCGATCAAACAAGTGAAGACTACCAGAAGAAAAACTACAAGCCAAGAGGAAAAAAATTAAGATTGGGTCTGCAAAAGGAGGAGAGACATGCAACATTACAGACCTAGGTAGAAACCACAAACCCACAAGACTCTAATAGGTTTATGTGATAACATGAACTCTATCACCTTAATCCGTGATAGTGGAAAAGCATGTTGTTGACTTCATAAAACAATTGTTAATCAATTAAGTGCTTTTGAATCCAAAGCTCAAATTTGAGTGAGAATATATTTAATTAAGGGGAAATGGTTCATCATTCTAAGGTTAGTTGTGACTAAGGGTTGGTTGAGTTAAGAAGGCAAATTGCATAGTTTCAAATCTCGATTACAACTAGGTACAATTCAATTAGGAGACAATTTGATTAATTATAGGGATTATATCAGTGAAGTTGTTGGATATCTCTCCCAAGAGAATCCAAGGCATTCTCAATCAAAATATAAATTAAATAGTGGATCCTCTCCCTCTTTCTTCTTGTTTTCTAGTTCAAATTCCTTTCAAATTCCATTTGGATAATGAAAAAACGAACTAAACATGTGAATATTGATGTTAACTTCCACATTCCTGATAAATAAAGGTTTTGTTGTGATTTATATCCTGTGTAATGGTTTGTGGAACTTCCTTGAATAAGGCCCACTCGAGGGAAGTATAGTATGAATCCCCTATTCTTGCTTAGCATATTTTTTTATTGCATTACTTCATAGCGTAGTTCTGTGAATTCTTTACTTTGAATGTGTGTAGATGTTGTTGCTCTAATAAAATTTAATCTTTGAATGAATAAACAATAACTAGGATGGTTGTTTCCATTGATTTCTCATTGAATATATTAATGATATAAAAATGGTGTGGGTTCATTAAATGCATGAACTAAATTTTACTAATGGAATTTATGATTGGTTGATGTGATTTTATTTTCCTAGTGTATGCGATTAATTTTTTTGGATTGTTATAATTAACGAATGAATTTAATATTTGAAGGGGTGTAGGGAAATCAGTGATGGAGTGTATTGTTAAGGCACTACGTTATGTGAAGTCATTGGTTCAAAACCTTGGATTAACTTGTCTGTCGTGTATGGGGTATTGTGGGCACACATGGAGGTTATAGTGGTAGCAGTCAGATAACATGACCCTGTGTCATGCGAGTACATGCCCGACTAGTTGTTGATTATGCCAGTCACACACAAAAAAATGAATTTAACAAAAAAAAATTAGGAGTGATTAGGCGGCCAAGCTCCGACAATGTGGCCGTCAGAATAATGATGCAATCGAAGCTCTGACCACTCTGCATCTCGTAGCTCTAACACTGATGCTCTAACCCTGACATGCAAATCAGTGCAGCATGGTCCAGGCTCTGACATTGACATGCATCACTACCACAACCTTCCACTTCCACTTCGTATGGTAAGCTACAACAATACACATCTTGTTGCCAGATTCGAAGATACACGTCCTACAATAGTTAGATAATAATAACACTATAAGCTCTTAGACATCAAATGCATCTTGACACATAGAATTCATCTAGGCACATAGGGGAATATCAACTACAATACGAAGAAGAAAAGGAGAAAAGGGTGTGCATTCAAGGAGTAAACAGAGGAAAAATAAAAGAACCCAAATGAAAACCGACTTGTATCACTGTTTTTTCTTCGACAAGGGTTATGACCTATGCTTTCAGTGATGGAACTGTAATTTGTTCTTCGATCCTTGTTTATTCCTCTACCTATGTGGCCTATGTGGTCACCCCTACTTGAATGATCATGGAGAATATTATAGATGGAAGACATGGCTCATATCTTCCATCTCTCATCACTTTAAATATTGCTAAAAGGTTTCTCTTCATGAAAAAGGTATCAATTTTCTCTTCATGAAAAAGGTATCAATTTTTCAATCAATATGTTGAAGCTTGCAAGAAAGTTTGTTGAGGAACAATTTCTCTATGTGAAATTAATAGATTTCACTCTAATATTTGTCTCTATTTTCGTTTATGTGTTCTTGCTTATTATTTTCAATGATAACGACCCTCGATATCCTTATCATTCAAATATATGGTTTCATCTCAATTTGGTATTGAACAAAGAAATTTAGCATACCTCAAATGGAGTTACAATCACAAGAGACTCTTTGAGACAACCTACCTTCTAAGCACAGTTGAACCTCCAACCTAGTCGAGCTATGTCGGTCCTTCACTCACAATATCCATCTACATTTTGACAAGTTGAAACATTCACAACCATACAACCCTCTAGTTACATGTATAATTTTAGATAGAGTTGTTTCATTTCCACATAAAACCACAAGGAATCTAGTAGTTCCAAGAGTATCCTTCTAGACACACAATGCTTGTGGATTCTACACTTATTTATTTTCCCCTCTTCTGGTTGGAAAAGTTCATATTCATGTGCAGTGTATATTAACTCCCTCTCCAACTATTTTAGCAATACATTGATTTTTGGTACTAACTCTCTGTACATTCCTCATGGAAGAGACAACTTGCTTGCTTACTCTATATGCTATGGTATTCTATTGTGTGCTAAGGATTATGAAAATTGTTTATCAAATGGATGCATGGAACAAATAATCATTTGTGTTCTTGGAATTTCCCCATTATGTGTCAAAGATCTGTTCACCTCCTTGTGACACAAAGACATGTCAGAGATTGTTACAAGTGAAGCACATGTCACTTTGGAAGTCGATTTGATCTTACTTAATACCTTTGATGAGAATCGTCCTATACTTGATGCACTCCTAAAATGAATTTCAGTCATGTATATGATAGGGCCTCTTGTTTTACATGAAAAATCTAGAAATGATAGAATATCAGATATCTCTGCAAGCTTGAGGACTGAAGAAACCCATGACTCTACTTGAGTTTCTAGGATTTCCTATAAATGGGTCCAAGAATGCACCTTGTAACACAGAATTGGAACCCATTCTGAGAGAATATTTGGTAGTTAAATGCATTACAAAGGGTGTGAGGCCTGACCACAATGCTCTCACCCCTTCAGGTTTGACAACAATAGTGTCGTAGTGGAAGAATCCTTTGTACTTCCCTACTTTATCCAATTGTAGCCTCATCTTGATAACTTCAATGGGTTTAGCACAACAAGCTTCCACCATGCCTCCCACTAATCTTGACACTTCCCTTCATGTACATTGAGATGCCTGTTGCCTCCTTCACCTTGGTGGTTGATGAGGGACATGTAATTGTTACTTAAAATCAAATTAAATTTATGTTATATTGTGGAAAGAAAAAAATGTGAACATGAAGATACTAGAATAGACAACAACACAATCATTCTAAAGTAGCACAAATCCATCCTACAAATAAAAGGCAATAACAAGGACGAATGAACTAACGAAATTGGCACATAGGGTGAGATGAGAGAACCAATGAGGAAGTGACAAAAATATTTCATGTGAACATCAACTTGCCATGCGTCATGAAAAAATATAGCCAAATGGAGGGTTAGGTTTATTTGATTCATGCCTAAAATTTAACATATCTCATCTTTTTTAAAGTTATTGTTTACCATTTTTAATTTTCATTTAAATATTACAATAAATTTTATTTATAAAACTCGTACTTTTAAACAAATACAATATTTAGAAGCAAAATCTCTAAACAATTTAGATACACGTATTTTATAAATATTGATATGGAAGTAGTAAACTCGAGATAAATATATTTTTAAACAAATACATCATTTTTCCATTATTATACCTGTCGTGGAAGTATATATAGCAATCGYTATGCCCGCTGACCACCTATTAGTGCAAACTTTGACTATAAATTTTCRCCATTTTTTTAAAGTGTAACTTTAAGTTGTGGAATTTTTTATATTTTTTAAAAATATTTAAATTATTTTTCTTTGTTCTTATTCGTTGATAACATAAACYTGTTATTGTCYCCGAGGTGTAGGATAGTYGGTGACGGAGTGTGTTGTTAAGCTAYTTYGTGATGTTAAAGTCACCGGTTCGAAACTTGCGGGGACAAAAAATCCAACCATGTTAAGGGTTGGTGTGGCTCAGGCCGGGTGCGATCCCCGGGTGATTTTGACGGCTTAGATGCCCCCTCAAGCCACAGGTTAATCGCAGATCCTGCACAAATTAACAAACAAAAAAAAAACATAAACCTGTTATTGGATAAGTGACGGTGGGATTTGAATAAACTATTTATATCATCAGGTTTATATATTGGGCTTCGAGGTTTATATCCATTAATTTTTTCTTGGGTTTCTACATCTCTAAGGCTTATCAATAAGTTTCATTATTATACCTATGTCGCGATATATGGTATAAGTTTAATTTTTTTTCACATATTTAAATCCTTTGTTTGTAATGCTATTGATTCATCAAATTAAAGTCTTATTCTACGAATGTCTCCATAAATTATGCACGAGCCATCGATTTTGGGGGATATTGAAAATCGCCATAGTGTAAACTTGACAATTCACTGTAAAGGTTTTCTAGATATTATTTTTATAAAATACGAAATCGTATCTAAAATAAAAGAGATAAATTTATATGTTTTCAAATACATGTTAAAAATAAAATTACAAATTCACAATTAAAATTTCAATATTAAAATATATATATATATATATATATATATATATATATATATATATATATTAAAGTTTAAAATAAAATAACATTTTTACAAGTAATTTTATTTACATAATGGTAGTACGTAATGCCCTATTAAAAAATAAATGATGAAATTGACATGCGGTTGGTGCATTCAATATGTATTATTACAAACTCAATAGAAAGTTGACCAGCCCGACTGGCAGGTTCAGGCGTTATGCGACACTTGTTAATATTGAGTGACTCATACACACCAATGACCATATCGAAATTAATTCTTGCACAATCAATACAAAACAATGTCGTGATTATAATCCCTAAACAAATATAGATTAATTTTGAGAGAACTTGGAGCTTATGATTTTATTTTAAACTTCTATAATTGTGTAAACCACACAAGGAAGAATTAGCTTTAAATTTAAAGAGGACAAGCCAATAAGTGAATGGATCAGGATGAGCAATATTCGTGATTCTTTTTAATATGCAAGTCCTATGTTTTCGAGAATTTGAAAAAAAAAACACAAGGAAGAATTAGCTTTAAATTTAAAGAGGACAAGCCAATAAGTGAGGATGGATCAGGATGAGCAATATTCGTAATTCTTTTTAATATGCAAGTCCTATGTTTTCGAGAATTTGAAAAAAAAAACATGGAATAGAGAAAATCTTTATTCAGAAAAAAAAAAATGTTTTTGGTCATCGAAATGACCAGAAATAAAGTCACAATTGATGTTTAGTATAACAAGTCAGAGTAGGCTAACTGGGAGCAAACATACCGACAAATAATTATAATTATAATTATAATTTATTTTTGTTGAAAATAATTCAAAGACTTATACAGACAATATATTTTATGTTTATAAGATAAATCTATGAGCACTATTATGGTATCCATTGGTTCAAAATAAAATTATCACAATTATCCATTGGTTCAAAATAAAATTATCACTCAAATATAAATATTTTAGGTCATTGAAACCCTACTTATGTTGTGAATTGGTTCAAAATAAAATTATCATTCAAATATAAATATTTGAGGTCATTGAAACCCTACTTTTTTCTACTTTTTTCCAGTAGAAAATTTCTCAATATATTAAATATATGGTATTCTAAAAAAAGTACAAAGTTGTTCTATTATAGCCATCTTCATAAGGTATACACATGCCACATAGTCATAACATGTAGACTAACAAAGTGCTTGTTACATATAGTCGGACCCATCAAAGAGAAAACCAAAGAGCGAAAAAAAGGAGTCCATGGTAACTTATGAAAACACATTTTAGAGGAATCCAAATCTCTCAAAATGACAAAGAATTCCTAGTTGTGTTATCTTAATCACTAGTAGAGACACAAAGATAGTGGGGGGCCCTCATGGTCATCCTCCCATTTGTTGAAATGGATCCTCCCTTCTGGAACCTGAATTTCTTTTTTTGATAATATGTCTGCTTCCTCATTCTCTTCCCTGTAGATATGATCAAATCTAATGGTGTTGAAAAAAGTTATAAGATCTTGGATCTTATCCATCCATCCCAGAAGTGAAGATACTTGTAAATTGCTCTTAAATTTTAACCAATCTATCACGGTCTTTGAATCCCCCAAGACTTGTAGCTGATCAATACCCAACCGATGTGCTAAAGATAAGGAAGCTCACACCCCAAGTAGTTCTTCCCTAGTGTTTGTGCCCATTCCACAGTTGAAATTCCACCTATATAGTATTTCCAGATATCTTAATGACACCCTAGCCCCACTTAAAATTCCATTTGCTTGCGCAACACCATCAAACCAACATATGGATGCCAAAGTAATGTCATGTGACTTTTTTATTCTTTTGATTTTTCTTTTTTGTAGACACTGAGCACTGGAAATTTATACCATCCATCTGATTTTAATGCCAACCCCCTATATTGTAGGAGTACGAGATTCAAATATACACTTGTTTCTTTCCATCCAAATATAATAACAAGACAATGAAGGTAGAGTAATATAAACTTTTTCCATTTTCAGCTAGTTTTCAAAACAATTTGTTAAAGAGTTGCCTCCCCATGGTGATATGAGACTAAAAACAGTATATAAAAACTTCCATAGGTGGTGAGTGAAAGGGAAATTTACAAACAAGTGTAATGCAGTCTCCTCGTCCCTACAAAAAATTGAGCAAATGCTCAGGCCTTCCCAGCCTCTTTTTCGCAGAATATCTCAGGTTAGGATTTTGTTCTCCAATGCCAACGAAATAAAAAGTTTGATCTTATAGGCTAGATCCCAATACCACATCTGTCTCTGCCACCTTGTTGTCTCTTGTGGCCATAATTTTTTTTCCATACCGTTATAAACATTTTTAACAATGATAAATCATGATTGATCACCTCCAGTGCAAATTAAAGAATCTTCTTTAGATTTTAGATGGACGCTATAATCGATAAGCACCTTGCATAAAGAATACCATTCAATATCCAAGGATCCTAAGAGTCTCAACTCATCACCGTTTTTCCACTAATTTGTAATGAAACCAAAGGAGGATTGTGTTAGAATATATATAATGGTGTGCTCGTTTTACCACGACGATACCCTCGTCTCCCAACCACAGGCCGAAGCCTCCCTCCGAGCACCTTAACCTTGACCTGAGAATTCCTCCG
>ML796217.1:109518-129904 GCA_009831015.1 Picea engelmannii
GTTGAAAATGAAGAGGTTCCTAAGACCCCAACCTCTTAAGTGTTTCGTCTTTGCAAGTGTCTCCCAATTGCAGAGATGTAACCCATGTTCTTTGTCACCACCCGACCAAAGGAAGTCAAAGATCAGTTTGTGAATATTTGAGAGGATAGAAACAGGGACCATCACAAGGGCCATCCAATATTTAGATTGTGTTTCCAAAACCTCCTTTCCAAGAATACAATGTCCTCCAAGTGATAACCACCGATTACACCAATGTTTAATCATGTTTTCAAACTTAATAATAAGCCATCTCTAGTATTCGAAGGATGTTTTCTCCACTTTTATGAAATACCCCAAGTATCTAAATCCTTCAGACAACTCCACAAAATTGAAAGAAAAAACTTCCTTATACTTCTCCAGTGTTTCTCATTGTACCCCTGAATGGTAAAAGGTTGATTTATTTAGATTTAATTTTAATCCTGAGGCACAACAAAAAAGTTCCAATAGTGTTTTAATCACCAACCACTCTTCAAGTGAAGACTTTGTCATGATAAGAATGTCATTGACAAATATAAGATGTAGAATTTTTATAACCCTCAATACCTTGACCCCAGTCAGGATCCCCTTCGCTTGTCCTTTCTTCAATAGTAGGTGTATGCTTTCCATAACAAGGATGAACAACAAAGGCGAGAGCGAACACCCTTGTCTTAGTCCGCGTTAACTATGAAAAAACGGGGAAGTCTCACCATTTATCAGAACAACAAAGGAGGATCTAACAACACATCTCATAATCTAGTTAATATAAGGGATGTTGAATCCAGTTTGTACAAGAATTAGGCGAAGGCAATCCCAACTAACATAGTCGTATGCTTTTTTTAGATCCAACTTTAGAGTAAGTGGTTTTTTCTTATTTGCTTTGATACTGTGTAGGAATTATTGCACCATCCCAATGGCGTCCAAAATATACCTTCCCTTTAAGAAACCAAGTTGTTTGATCGACATTTCCATCGAGAGAATAGGTTTAATTCTATCAGCAATCACCTTTGAAATCAACTTATAGCATAAATTATAGAGAGAAATGGGTCTGAAATCCTCGAATGATCGAGGATTATTCTCCTTTGGAATCAGTGCCAAGAAGGTATAATTTAGTGAGCTCTGAATATTTCCTCTGCTTCTAGAGTCTTCCACTAGTTCCAACAGATCATCTCCCAGAAATTCAAAGAAGTGGGTGAAAAATTCAATCGTCAATCCATCCGGGCCTAGACTTTTATCTTTAGCAAATTTTTTTAAGATTTCTCAGATTTCCTATTTCGTGACCAATCGATCGATGAGAGAAGAGTCTTCCACTATGAAAAAACGTGGGAACAACCTGACTAAGTTCACTTGCTCGATAGGGGAAGCGAGAGATTCATCTTTGAACAACTTTTTAAAATATCTAGTGGCCTTTTGTTTGAGAGCCTCTTGTCCTCTATGGTTCTATCCGTTTTCATCACATATCTCCCATATGTGTTTCTGGTTCCTTCTTGTGCTGTCGTATTTGTAGAAAAATTTAGTATTTTGATCCCCACTTTCAGCCAGACTACTCAACTCTTTTATCTCCAGTGTTCCTCTTCAAGTAATAAGATTTGATTATGTTATGCCTCCAAGGATTTCAAATGACAGTTAGATGTAGTGCTCATCCCATCCCTCTGCAAAACTGAGAAAGCCACCCTGAGTTCCTCCTCCAGAGTTTCTAGCCTATGTATTCTAGCACGTCACCTAAGTATTGCCAAGGTTTTAATTCGGGCCTTTAGCACTTTTAGTTTCCACACAAATCTCTGTTGGAAATATGATTCCACCAAGAACCTAGCATCCAACCAAACCTCTTTTACTATAGTAGAGAAATCTTCCTTTGCCATCCATGATGGATTTAAGGGTAGGCCATCAGATACTGTTGAAAATCAAATTGGGCAATAATTGGCACATGATCCAAGACGTAGGGAATATCAACCCAAGATCGGTACCTACCCACATCACTTAATAAACTTTATGAAACCAGGATACGATCCAATCACTTAGCAATACCATCCACCCTAGTTTTTCCATTCCTCCACATTGGAACCTCATCATCCAGGATTAAGTACACCAAATGATAGTCTTGGAGCATAAGTTTAAAATAATCTTCAAGCTTGTCCAGTTGTTTCACCGCTCCCCATACCTCATCAACACCTGTAGTGAAATTTAAATCTCCTGCAAGAATCAAATTTTTAGATGCCAACAACCCACTCGTAGCCACCCGATCCCAAAAATATTTTCTTTCACTTCAGGGCCCATAAACATTGAGTAAACAAATATCTTTGTTGTTTTCTAAAGAGATTCTAGTAAGAAAAATTCCCCCACTACAGAGTGAAGGTTCCAGAAAAAACTTATTGGGATCCCACGTCACCAAGAGACCACCCAAGTTTCCCACAGAGCTAACACCACAAGATAATCAACCATGGATAAAATTTAACATAAAATAGCATGCCTTCTCCTCTTAAACGAGTGTTTCTTGTACAAAAATAACATCAGGTTTGATTCTCCTAAGTAATCTGTGCATGGAGTCCAATCTCAGGGTCCCCCCCACCCCTCTAATTTTTTAAGAGAGTAATATCATGGTTTATCCGAAGCAAGGGATTTCATGCCTCTAAGCGCCTGAGAGTTTATAATAGTAAGTGTGTGAGGGTTAGGTACAACAACAGAGAGGGTAGCCTTTTTACGAGCACTTCTCATCTTTATGGGAGAAGTCTCTAAGCCCGGGCCTTTAGACCAAGAATAACTAGTCCCATCCCCCCCAATCTTCTTCCCCGACTGACCAACAAGTTCATTAGAACCTAAAAGTGTTAAAACATTTTTTCCCTGATAAGTACTAAGCGGAACAGAAGCATTAACCTCATGGAGTAGAGGGACCAATGAGTCTAGGGTCTCCTCTAACATCCAGTCACCAGTTCATCCTCCCTGTAACCTGAAAGAATAAACTAATCTTCCCCCCCCTCCTCAACCTCCATCTGAGATCCCTCGGGTTTCACATCAACTTCTTTTATAATTTCCACAGTCCCAGGAAAGGAGCTCGTAAGTGCAGGGGGACACAACCTAGTCTCCTATCGAGGAGTGTTAACCCTGACTGGGTTGTGTGGAACCCTGTCCTCCATAGGGATCTGTGGAAAAAACTGTAAGGAAGAGGAGACAACCTCTGTAACTAGCTCAGGTACTAGGGGAGATATCATGGGCTCAACGCCCGACTGTGATGATGAGTCCAATGCTAAATTTTCCCAAGACGTAAAAGAATGAAAAAATGTGGGACATAAAGCTTTGAGTTTACATGTGAGAGTGTCGGAGCCCGATACATTAGGAGAGTCTGAGGTCTCTGAAAATTAAACTTCTCATGCAAAAGAATCCACGCCAGGCGAGTCACATCTAGGAATCTTCCCGAGTCATGATTTTTTCGACTCCTCCTCCACGAATCCCTGACATGAACTTCTTAGATGTCTGATCTTATGAAAAAATGTGAACTAGAAGGGTAGGCCCAAGTAGTTCATCCTTTGAGAATAAAATTGGTCTCTCCACTGTATATCCAGAGTCTCCAACAAACTCGAATGGATATCAACCTCCACCAATATCCTTCCCAACTTTCTGTTAGGTGCACGAAGAGACTATTCATCAATGCCGATGAAACAACCGAGTGCATTCTTGTTGGCCCTTGGTTATGTAAGGAAGCGAATATTAAGGAAGAAAAGTGAAGTACGAACTATGTGGAAGGCACATAAACCAAGGAAGGGTCAAAGTAGTTAAAGAAGAAGAAAAGAAGGAGCGAAGCGAAAGAAAATCTAGTCGTTGGAAGAGAAGATCAAGGAAGATAAAGGATCGAAGAAGAAGGATTGTGAACAACTCAACAAGCGCAAAAAGACATCAACAAGTGCTTTGGAGCACCTTGCGGAAAAGAAGGAAACACAGGCCGACGAAGCCCTTAAAGCACGGGTCAAGTGGACCTAGGGTTTTAGCACCTAGGGTTTTGGATCTAGGGTTTTGACACCTAGACTTTGCGATGTAATGTGTAAATAAATATATAGAAGACCTGGGAGGGTTCGTTTGAAGTCAGTTCGTCGATACAATGGTTGTTGTTGTTCATTATTGATATTTGTTGAGAACAATATTGAGACTATATTGTAAGATCTTCAGTTGGGTGCGAAGATCAACCCTGCAGTTGGGTGTGTAGGGGGGAGAGAGAGAGAGAGAGAGAGA
Source organism: Picea engelmannii (assembly GCA_009831015.1). Taxonomy (NCBI): domain Eukaryota; kingdom Viridiplantae; phylum Streptophyta; class Pinopsida; order Pinales; family Pinaceae; genus Picea; species Picea engelmannii. The sequence continues at coordinate 113,758 of ML796217.1, forward strand.
GAGAGAGAGAGAGAGAGAGAGAGAGAGAGAGAGAGAGAGAGATCTACAACCTAAGTGCACAGATAGAACTGTATGTTTTCATATAATATATCAAGAAACACAGTTTTTTGGATGTATCCCTAAGGAGAGGGTGAACCATGTATATCTTGTTGTTCTCTGTGATTGATGTTGTGTTATTTTCCATCTGTTATACTGTTATTGCATTGTTGTGTTAGATCAGAGATATAACTTGCGGCGTAAGCTTAAGAGTGGTAAATAATAACTAGATTGTCATGTGTTGTTGTCTTGGATTCACTATTCATTTCCTCTGGTTGTAGACACCAGTGTCCTGCAACCCCCTATCGCGACTTCGGGTGATACTACATCTTCTTTGCAGGTGTTTCCGAAAGGGCTAGTAGTTAGGGCCTATTGGTGCATTGTAAGAGTTGAACCCTGGGTCTGCCCCTGTGCCAACAAATGGTTTTGTTGCTAGGACCGGGATCTGCTTGAGGGAAAGTCAAGGTGGTTCCCATCGAAGACAAAAATTTAGAAGTGAATAGAGGAACAAGAAAGGGACTTCGTCGAAGCCCAAAACAAGAACCCTAGCATTAGTACAGAAGACTAGTTGGGAAGGTACATCTTCATCGAAATACATGAGATTTTATTTGGAGGAATTCATAAATAGCTATACGAGTGGTTAGCCAGATTAGCAGATACCCAGTTTGAGATAAGATCTAGACCACCTGTGGTTTGGACAACGATGTTGATCAAGAAGGTCAAGAGAGTTGATAATGTTGTGTCTAGAGAAGTGGATCTCTAGTTTGATATCACTATTGGAGGGTACATTATTGAGTTTGCTATTGACAGAGTAGAATTGTATATTCAAGCAGAGAGGTATTTCTATAAGGGACCTAGAGGAAAGTTTCTACACTTCTTGAAGTTGAGGATTAATATGCTATTGCATGAAAAGAATATCCTGAAGATACAGTAAAGCTAATGTTCAAGAGTTTAGACAACGATAGTGACACAGAGGCTGGACACATGGGTAGTGGGAAACCATTCAAAGAGGTACCTCTTGCAAACCTATTTAAGAAAAACTACGGAGATGAGGGATTAAACAGTGGAGAAGAGGTAGATATAACAACCGAAGAGTATTCAAAATCTGCAAGAACAAAGGAAGTACAGACTGAAGAAATTTTTCGAGAAGATCTAGAAACTTCAGGAACTGCACCTACTGTCGAAGTAAGTACTATTACTCCTCCTATTGTTTTAGCAACATTAAGTAACTAGAGTAACTGAAGTAGTCAGAGCAGTCAGAGTACGGTTACGAGAAGTTTAGCACATACTCGATCGAAAAACCAAGGTAGATCTATGGCAGATGAAATGAGGCTACCCATCTTCAGAGGGGATGGATCTAAAGATCCGGACCAACACTAGTTCTTATGCAAAGTTGTATGGAGTATCAAGCAAGTCAATGACGAACCTATTAAGAGAAGTTAGTTTAGTACTACCTTGAGGGATCACACTCTGAACTGGCATATGAAGTTTTCTTTAGGACATAGACAACCTAAACCGTTGAATGACATTAAGACTGCATTGAGTGCATAATTCAAGAAACCTAAGTTGGAGTCGCAGTGCATTACATAGCTGAAATAAATCAAGCAGAAGGTAACTGAACCTGTTTGGGATTTTGATCAGAGGTTTAATACTTTGACAGGTTGGTTGAGCTTTCATATTCCAAACAAATAGAATAAATAATGGTTCATCACTGCTCTCTTGCCACATATCAGAGTTCCTCTAATGCAACAGAAAGTCGCTCCGCAGGCTGAAGCACTGGAGATTGTTATGAAACTAGAAGAATGCCCCGTAGGAGAAGCTAGCCCATGTATGAGATAAATCCTGAATCGATTAACCATTTTATCTTTACAGGTCGAAGATATGAAGAAAGATAAGGGAAAAGAGAAAAGAGAATATAGTTGGTGTATCAAATGTAAATCAGAGGGCCATGACAAAGAACATTGTCCCCTATTTCATGAATACTTGGCCTCTGGAGCACCTAGTCCTTTGAAGTAGGATATTGTACCTTGGTGCGAGGTATGTAGAACTAGACTTCACCCTGGTGAGTGTTATTATATGCAAAAATATGTCCAAACACCTACCAATATTTACTACACATTCTGTAAATCTGTGGGGCACGATGAGAAGGATTGTAGAGATTATGATCTCATGCATGAAAGATCAAGGGATACATATAGGATTCAAAGAGAAACACAACAAGAAGGAAACAATGCGCATTTCAACTCCCCAGGAAGAGGAAACTTCAATCCTCGTGGTGGATTCATAGGAAGAGGACGAGGAGGAGACATGGGTCAAGGAAGAGGACAGAATCATCTGCTATAACTGCGCACATCCAGGAAATTTGGCAAGGGATTGTCGGAACCCTTGTACCACTTGCAACTACTATAACTCGTTTGATCATGTCATTGAATATTGTCCAGTATTTTTAGCCAAACTCCAGGAGAGACAAGGAGGAAACCAACAAGTACAGTTAATATCAGCAGAACCTCGCGGTGAGGACCCGAGAGTCATTGTTATTACTAGAGGAGGCGTTGTTACAGGAGAAGATAGAGAGACTCAAGGAAATAATGCAGAGGGGTCAAGGATCAGAAGAGCTGCAAACAAGGCACATGTGTTTGATCCAAGGAGAGAGAGGGATACTTTTGAATAATTAATGAAATAATTTGTAGGAGAACAAACTTCTTCATCTAAGGCACAACCAGAAGTAAGGGAATGTGAAATTCCACCAACATTTGATCAATATGCTAGACAAGGAAAAGAGGTAAGCAATATCATGGACATCTTATATACCTGTATCAATTTGATTAAAGATGAAAAGGTTGTAAAATAATTACAACACCCAGTGAGACATTATGAAATTGGGAGAATAAACCATATGATGAGTAGAGCTGTGAATCAAGTATCAAGGAAAAGGAGAACAAAAAAGGAATTACACCTTAGTGCTCAGATTGGAGACTATGACGTGGACTATGTGGTCCTTGACTTAGGATCAGAAGTCAATGTTATGACGAAGAAGACTTCGACATTGATGGGAAAACCTAGACTAATTTATTCTCCTATTAGGATTAGAATGCCTAATCAGTAGGCAGTGAGCCCCTTTGGAAGACTAGAGCATGTACCTGTAGACATTGATGGGATAAGGACATTTTCATATTTCGAAGTGATTGGAATTGTTGATGATATCTGTCCCTATCTTGTGTTGTTAGGAATTGATTGGGCTTTCAAAAATTCAACTATTGTCGACCTAAATAAGAGAAGAATGATCTTTGAGGGTAATGGCCTTAAATTCATTGCACCTCTGGACCCAAATCAAGGTTGCATATACATAGAACCTATCAGGGAAGAAGTCTTCACATATGAGCTAGAGAACATCTATAATCTAACAACAAGACAACAATATTACATTAATCCTATAACAAATGGAAATATCAACTGGCGAAGTGAAAGTGCATGTTCATCAGATTCAGAAGAGGCATTAGAAAACTAGAAAAACAAAATGTATGAAGTATCCACATGGCAATGTACCAGACTGACCAGAGCAGTTCGTTGGATTGGCACCGAAGTAAGTATTATTCCAACATTTGATGGTTTGAATGACCTAGAGACATTTCTAGCTAAATTTGAGAAAATTGTACCAGTACAATAGAGGATGTTGGCACTGGATGAAGACTTGAAAGCCACAACAACTAGAGGTGGGGAGCACACAAGAGGAACATCGCATAATTGTTACAGTGTCACACCTTACTAACAATGCACTTTTCAAACCAAGATGAAGGATGCGAAGTTCGATATAAAGGTCAGAGTTGTCCTAAGGATCATATGTGGAGTTGTGAGGAGGCCTGGAGAAACATTCCTAAAGAAAAGTAAGTGCATAATTTCATTAACACCTTGGATACTACGCCTATCAACTGGTATCTTCAAGCAGAACTGTGCTTCATCACTACAGACTGGAATGGAATGACTCAGAACTTTATAGCTACATTTTTATTTGAGAGTAAGTACCCTACAGTAGATCAGGATTTAAAAACTATGAGACAAAAGGTCTTTGATGAGGCACCTAACCTTCCTTTTACCCAAGAAGGAGATGAATGGACTGCGCCTCTTCAGTGGTTACAAGATTGCTACAATATTAATGTTGATGAGGATGATGACCCTAGAGATGTAAACATAGTCGAAACTGAAGGTCATAGAGACATAGAAGGACCAAGGATTGAGCTACCTTTTGTTGGACAACCCATTAAAATTAAGAAGGTTAATATTGGAACAGAGCAAACACCTAAGCTAGAAACCGTGGGAGACTATTGGGATGATGCTACTATTAACAAGATCACAAAGACCTTACATGCATATTGGGACTTGTTTCCAACCAAGTTCACAGAAATGAAGGGTATTAAAGGACCCATGGGAGAAATGAATATCCCTCTGAGACCAGATGCAAGACCTAGCAAGCAGAGACCTTACAGACTGAATCCCAACTATAACCAGAAAGTTAGGATTGAATTGGATAAATGGTTGGAAGCAGGAATGTAACATCCCCAACCACCCATAGGTCAGGGGATGCTACCTCCAAGGCCTCCCTTGGACTTCGTTCTCTTATCTATACCTTCTTTAATTAATAATAACGCATAAGATACAAGATTTAGTGGCATGCACAACAATATCCAACAAGCATGCATAATGTAAGATTTAGTTAAACGATAATTAAAATACACAGCGGAATACATTCATACACAGATAATAATATCACAACAGAGAGCACTTATATTTATAAAAAGGAAACACCAACTAGTTGCAGACCAAGGATGGTCCACCCGACCGTAGACACCACTTCTCCAAATCTCAACAACAGTGTCACCTCCGAGCCAGGGCTATGAATCCACAAGGACGGTTCCCAAGTGTACTGGGGTTCCCAAACCAGTCATCTCTCAAGCTCTCATAGTTTTCCTAGCACCCACAACAATCCAAGTACCCAACTCTCTTCCACCCAGCCTATACCACCCAAGAGAATGGACCTCCACCCTTATTTTCCATGCAGTCCCTCAGGGAATCCTTCTCCTTTTTCTAGGGCCCCCAACATAGCTAGTCCAAAATCTCAATGCTGGAACTCTTAGGACTTACAATTGTGAGAAAAACAAGGCATAGGCCAATGCATCTTAGACATGCAGGCCCCAAGTCATGGCTGGATTGCACCAGTGACCATTACAACCAACTATCCCATGGCTAATCTTCAACATTTCGATTCCCTTTCCCAAGCTAAGACGTGGATGAGGATGGATCAATGAATGGTTAAGTGAGTGCATGAAAGTGCATTAGAGAAATGAATGAACGTATAGGAAAATCAATGAACAAGCCATCAGTCGACCCCCCCCATCAGACCAGAGGTGGGTTTAAGTAACTTCGCGGGGAATCAAGAACCTCCTGGCCTTCCCCAAGAATCTCACGTAACCGATCCCCTCCCTTAGGAAAAAAGGGTAATTAACAAAGGAATAAACACTTATCCCCTCAATCCCCCTCTCTTGTGGAATCATAGCCACCTATAACTCTAGTCCTTGTCTGTCTAGCAACCAACCATGTATTTATTATAATAATGATAGAAAACATTACATGTCTTGGGCACACTGGCCTTTTAATAATTGTTTTGGGTACCTTGACCTCTCATCATTGTAACAATACATTACTTAAAATGGGGGTTCGAAACCCGGGGTGTTACACCCCCTCCCCATTATTTTGGCATTGTCCTTAGTGATTATACCAAATAGAGATCAAAATCTTAAATTTATTCAAAAATTTGCGGGTACTCTGCCCACATGGCATGTTCATGCTCCTAGGTAGCATCTTCAGGACCGTAGCAGGTACAATGAACTTTTACCATCTCTATAACTTGATTTTAGAGCATTTTTACCTTTCTGTCCAATACCCGTACTGGTTAAACTGAAAGTCTCCCTCCATCTCTACCTGAATCAAATGCCAATCAATAACATGGTTAGGGTCATGTAAATTTTTATTTAGTAAAGATACATGAAATATATTATGCACATTCATGGAAGTAGGCAATGTAAGCATGTATGCAATTGGACCTATTATGTCCAATATTTCAAATGGACCACAGGATCTGGCTGCCATATTTGTACAACTACCCAATTTCAATGAGATTTTCTTGGGCTTCACTTTCAAAAGTACATGCTCCCCTACTTTAAATTCTCTAGTTGTCATGTTCTTGTCTGCATAAACTTTCTGTCTATCTTGAGTTGCCTTTAAATTCTACTTGATCTTGACCACCTGGTCTTCCATGTCCTTGAAAAACTCTGGCCCAAGTACCACTCTATTTGTTGGGTTGTCCCATCTTACTGGAGTATCACATTTCCTACCGTACAAGTATTCAAATGGGCTCATTCTCAATGAATCTTGATACCCAATATTATATGCAAACTCAACCAAGTGTAAGTAATCTTCCCACTAAGATGGCTTATCCATCACATACATTCTTAGGATGTCTTCAATTATTCGATTGACCCTCTTTGTTTGCCCATCTGTTTGGGGATGATATGATGTGCTAAAGTTTATATTTGTGCCAAATCCTTTAAACAATCCCCTCCAAAAATTGGAGGTAAACTTCGTATCTTCGTCCGAGACAATTGTCCTAGGTATCCTATGCAACCTAGCAATTTCCTTCATGAAAATTTATGTAATATTAGCCGCTATATGCATTGTCTTCATAGGCAAAAAATGAGTAGCCTTTGTTAATTTGTAAACCATCACCATGATTGAATCATGTTGCTTATTCGTTCTGGGTAATCCTGTGATGAAATAGATGGTGATCACTTCCCATTTATTCTCCGTAATTGGCAATGGTTGCAGCAAACTCATTGGGTGCCTATGCTTAGCCTTCACCTTCTGACATTCCATACATCAAGCGATCTAATCGGTAACATCCTTCTTCATTCCCGGCCAAAAGAATTGGCTTATTACTATTGTAATCGTTTTATGGTAACTAGGATTTCTATCATAAGGAACATCATGCATTTCCTTCAGTACTAAATTCCTCAGTTCTTTAGAACTAGGAACATAGATTCTATTTTTATGCATGAGTAATTCGTCTTCCTTTATCTCATACTCCTTTATTTTCTATTGTACATCTCCTTGCTGTAAGCTTTCCTTTACCTGTAGGTAATGCTGGTCTGTAACAAGACCATCTAAAATTTGTCACTTCAAGTCTGATTGATGCATACTAACAATAGTAGCATGCATGAGATGCACTCTTCGTGCATCGACAACTTTATTCTCCTTTCTCTTGATATGCTTGATATCAAAGTCATATTCACTTAAAAAATCAAGCCATCTTGTTTGACTGGAATTCAATGTTGGTTGTTCAAAAGGATACTTCGGGCCAATGTGGTCTGTCCTTAATTCGAATTTCTTCCCCATGAGATAATGCCTCCACATCCTTAAGGTGTGAACAATGGCAGCAAGTTCCAAGTCATGCGTGGCATAGTTCCTCTCATGTTCCTTAATATTTCTAGACTCATATCCAATGACATGTCCATTTTTCATGAGGACTCCCCCGATTCCTTCCTTACATGCATCTGTACATACCACAAAACTTTCATTTGGGTCAAGAATATTTAACACAGGTGCACTAGTAAGTAATTCCTTCAACAGATTAAAATTCTTTTCACACTTGAGTGTCCATTCAAATTTAGTTCCCTTCTTTTGCAAAGAAGTGATGGGATGAAAAATCTTAGAGAACCCTACTATGAACCTTCTGTAGTAGCCAGCTAATCCCATAAAAGATCTGACGTATGACACATTTCTGGGTGTTGGCCATCCTCTAATGGCTTCAATCTTCTTTGGATCTACTATTATGCCCTACTTTGAAATAATGTGTCCCAAGTAATGGATCTTCTTTTGATAAAATGAACACTTACTCAACTTGGCATACAATTGAAGTTATCTCAGTACTTGCAATACCAGTCTTAAGTGATGTTCATGCTCTTCTTCAGACTTAGAATAGATAAGTATGTCATCCAAGAATACTATGAAAAATTTATCCAAAGAATTTATGAATATGTCATTCATTAAGCACATGAAGACAGTTGGTGCATTGGTCAGTCCAAATGGCACCACTACAAATTCATAATACCCATACCTAGTCCTAAAGGTTGTCTTATGAATGTCTTCTTCCTTAATTCTTACATGATGGTATCCTGCCCTCAGGTCAATATTTGAGAATATCTTTTCTCCTCTTAGATGATCAAAGAGGTCATCAATTCCGGGTAGAGTATATGTGTTCTTTATAGTGTACTTATTCAGCTGTCGGAAGTCAATACACAGCCTCAAGGTTCCATCCTTCTTTTTGACAAAAAGTACCGGTGCTCCTCAAGGTGAAACACTTGGACGTATGTACCCTTTCTTCAACAATTCCTCCAACTGCATTTGTAATTCTTTTAACTCTGATGTGCTCATTCTGTAAGGTATGTTTGACACCGAGGCAGCTCCTAGCACTAAATCAATTGAGAAATATATCTCCCTCCTTGGTGGCAATCCTGGTATTTCTTGGAATACATCTTCAAATTCCTGTAGCACCAAGAAATCTTCGAGGCTTGGCCCCTTTGTATTATCTGGCTCTTCCACATGAGCTACATATAGTTGACATCCTTTCCTAAAACATATTTTCAGTTGTAACGCTGAAATATCCCTTATAGAGATGGGTCTTGGAACTCCTTTCACARTGCTCTATTTTCCATTTCCATCAAGACATGTAAATGTCTTGTTATGACAATCTATGACAACATGATGCTTGTCCAACCAATCCATTCCAATCAGAATATCATAAGACCCCAATGGTATGATATTTAGATCAATACTAGTATTCACGCCATTAAGACTTATGGAACAACTTTTGACCATATCATGGATTCTTCTTTTGGTTCTAGTGGCTAACTGGACCAAACTTGCTTTTCCAAGTTTACTTTTATCCAAATGAAATCTATCCACTATCTTAGGATCAATGTAGCAATGACTTGATCCTGAACCAATCAAAACAACAACATGCTAATATATGATATTACCTTCCACCTCGATCATATTGGACTGGTACTCTGCTTGTCGATCATTTAAAGTTAAATAGATTCTTCCCATATCTTTGACTGTTGTAGCCTCTTGGAATTTGTGCATCGTCTTCACTCTGTCCTTTCTATGTGGGAAATCCTTGTACAAGTGATCTTCCTTGCATCCCCAACATTGGATTGGTGGTATTCCCCTTTTCCCCAAGGAATCTTCCTTCTTGAAATCTCCCTTAGCATACTGATCTTGATGATTTCTATTAGGCTCATTCCTATTGAAGGGAGGTTTGAATCCTTTCCTACTCTGATCAAACTTCACATTTTTCTTGTCCTTCCAAGATTTTTGCAGAGATTCTGTTCCCTGGCCTTTCTCATACAGGTATTTATCCTTCTTGATGGCTTCAGACAAGGTCTTGGGCTCATCATACTTGATCTTTTCCTTATAAAAGGTTGGCAGTCCACCTAGAAATCTCTGTATTTTCACTTTCTCATCACCAATGAAGCTGACATATTTTAACAATCCCAAGAAATTCTTCTTGTACTCTGCCATAGTCATGCTTCCCAACCTGAGGTCAAAGAAATCCTGCATTTTCTTTTCATAGAAATGATTTGAGAGGTACTCCTTCTGGAAGTACTTCTTGAACTGCTTCCAAGTGATCCTAATTTCATTAACATGTTCTACTTGCTTCAGTTGGTCCCACCACATTGTAGCCTTCCCATGTAAATGGTAGGTGGAAATCCTGGCTTCCAGGTTGGACGAATAGTTATGCAACTGAAAATATCTCTTGAGCCCAAGAAACCATGCTTCAACATCATCTTCCCTTACTCTTTCACCCTCAAAGGAAGGTGGCTTGAGCTTCCTCATCTCTCCTTGCAAACTATCTACCTCTTGTTTCCTTCTTTAGTGTCTGATAGGAGACATCTCTGGACTTCTTACAGGATCATCCGATGCATAAAAATTTCTTTTTGAGCAAGGAGGTGAGTGGTGTCCATGAGCTCTTCTAGCACTTCTAGAATAACCATCTCTTCCATGATAATCCCTTATTTCATGGAACCTGCCTTCTTCCTCTTGTCTTGAGTTTGATCCCTTCCTCGTTTGTCTCTGCATCTGATTTAATCTATACAACACTCGAGCATTTATCTGACTTTGCTCTCTCATCAGTCTCTTGTTGTCTGCTTTGTATCTCTACACTTCCATCTTCAGGCTTCTTACCATTTCTATTAATGTTTCATGTTCTTCTTTTCCCTTGTGTCCATTGGACTATGTCTCTACATTACCAACTCTGGTATTCTGGCCTTCGACCTCCTTATCATGACTGAAGGCTCCCTCTCCTTCTTCCATTTCCTCAATACGCATCCTGAGCTGATGTGCTTAAGCCCCTTAATTATGCAAAATGTGCAAGCGATCATTTTGTTAGAATTATGCATATGATAAACAAAATTGCCAAAGTATGCTACATGTCTCTTTCTTTTTTTGTTCATGGAGATCATATCACCATTCTTCGAAAATAAAAGTTTCCTTTTATCCTTGGTTGACATAGAATTTCATCCCGCGCAGGTGCTTACTTCAAACCACCTTCCCAAGTGACCATGACTAGAAACTGCAGCTAAATCCTTCCTTAGCACTTTTCTGTCTTGAAGACCACCAATTCGGCCCTTAGCCCTCCTTCCCTCATCTCTCAATATTCATATGACCATGGCCATGACCCTGGGCTTAGTTGAAAAAGTGCTTGTCCAGAGCTTCGGGACTTCGAAACTTTTGGCCAGGACTGGATCAATGGTCCTTGTCCTCTTTCACGATCAATGACCGAGATCTACTTCGAGACTCTGCGCTTTGGGAGTCTCAAATTTCCTCACTTGCCTCCTCCCAGAACGCTTTTACCCGGAGTTCGTGATCTACCAATGGGTGTCCTCCCATAGATCAACGACTATGAATCTCTTTGGCTCTTCGGGCTTCGACAGTTTCAAAACTTTCCTCCTGTGCTTTCTCCCAGAGTGCTTTCACCCGAAGTCGACAATCCTTCGACGTGTGTCTTCTGGAATCAATGGTCGATATGTACTCCGAACTTTGGGCCTTCGGGAGTTTTCGACCCAATGCAACCTATCACATCTTTCCCCACTGGAGTGCCCAGCCTCTGGACTGCACGATCTATCACCATGTGGTGAAATACTGGAAGCAGACACGTGGTCTAATCAGGTGGGTGACACGTGTCACATCTTAGCTGATATTTCAATCATCCGCATGCTCAAAACTTACTGACATGTGGCACACATCCCATGTGTCCACGTCATCCTCGATGATGTCTGCAAGCCACGTCACTTCAAAAATTCCGAGGTCCACATCACCTCCTGGTGACATCATTATGCCCCACCCCTTCAACTCTTCGGGCTTAGGGACTTTGAGAGTTTCCACACTAACATACTTCCAATTCTCCCGAACTCCGATTTCCTAAACTGACCAAAATGCTGCCACATGTCTCCATTATTGGACGAACCATATTAACCCCGGACTTTGGGACTTTGGAAGTTACCACTACAAGGATCAATGGCTACCATTCCTTCGGGCCTTCAGACTTCGGAAAACTCAAACTCAACTTTTTCCGAAATGTTTTTATCCGAAGCTCGCGATCTACTGATGCGTGTCTCCCATGGATCGACGGCTACGATTTCTTCAGGTCTTCGAAAATATCAACTTTCAACCTTCACTTTTCCCCGAAGTGAGCGGATTTCTACTGCGTATCCTCCTGGATCAGATGGTTGAGATTCACTTTGTCTCTCTAGGCTTCGGAAATCTCAATTCTCAACTTCTCCTTGCTCGCTCTTTCCTGGAGTGCTTTCACCCAGAGCACACGATCGGTTGACGTGTGTTCTCCTATGGATCGACGGTCCCCAACTACTTCGGCTATTCAGAGTTTCGATGATCGAGCACTAGCAAGTCACATCACTGCATTCCTTTCAATTTGCGGGGGCATGCATCGATGGTTTGGATTAACCTGCTTTTCGCCCCACAATTTTCCTGATGCTGACATGTAAACCCTTGGTGAAACCGTGGTTTGGATTGGGGGACCACCTTGGGAAATTATCTCCTGTGCAACTTGGTTCCCCGAAATGCATCCTATCCATTGATCTCTCTCTCCCATGGGATCTGATGGTTGTGACCTTAACCCTTTCTTCCTTTACATCGGATAACCCCTGTTCACCTTTCCTCTGATCCAACGATCTCAGATCTCTCTTGATCCTACAATGGTGATCGCTCTCGAATTCGAAGGGGAATAGGCACGATCTTTCCAACCCTTACAAAGGATCTATGATGTTCTAACTCCTGCGTAGATTTTACAACTCCATTCCTCCTGATATTTTCAACTTCACAGTCAGAGTTCGATCTCGACCACGAGACTCTGACCAACAGACCCGACCCATACCGGCCCGGTGTTTCAACCAGAAGCTCTGATACCAAACTGTAACATCCCCAACCACCCACAGGCCGGGGGATGCTACCTTCAATCCCACCCTTGGACTTCGTTCTCTTATCTATACCTTCTTTAATTAATAAGAACGCATAAGATACAAGATTTAGCGACATGCACAACAATATCCAACAAGCATGCATAATCTAAGATTTAGTTAAACAATAATTAAAATACACAGTGGAATACATTCATACATAGGTCATAATATCACAATAGAGAGCACTTGTCTTTATAAAAAGGCGACACCAACTAGTTGCAGACCAAGGACGTTCCACCCAACCGTAGACACCACTTCTCCAAATCTCAACAACAGTGTCACCCCCGAGTCAGGGCTATGAATCCACAAGGATGATTCTCGAGTGTACTTGGGTTCCCAAACCAGTAAGATATCAAGCTCTCACAGGTTTCCCAACACCCACAACAATCCAAGTACCCATCTCTCTTCCACCCAGCCTGTACCACCCAAGAGAATGGACCTCCACCCTCCTCTGCCACACAGTCCCTCAAGCAGTCCTTCTTCTTTTCCAAGGCCTCCAACACAACCGGTCCAGAATATCAATGCTAGAACTATCAGGACTCGCAGTTGTGAGAAAAACAAGGCACAAGCCAATGCATCCCAGACATGTAGGCCCCAGTTCATGGATGGATTGTACCAACGACCATTACAACTAACTATCTCGTGGCTAATCTTCAACAGTTCAGTTCCCTTTCCCAAGCCAAGATGCGGATGAGGATGGATCAATGGATGGGTAAGTGAGTGCATGAAAGTGCATGAGGGAAATGAATGAAGGTACAGGAAAATCAACGAACAAGCCATCAGTCGACCCCCCCCGTCAGATCAGACGTGGGTTTAAGTAACTTCGTGGGGAATCAAGAACCTCCTGGCCTTCCTCAAGAAACTCACATAACTGATCCCCTCCCTTAGGAAAAAAAGGGTAATTAACATAGGAATAAACACTTATCCCCTCAAGCCCCCTCTCTTGTGGAATCATATCCCCCTATAACTCTAGTCCTTGTCCGTCTAGCATCCAACCATGTATTTATTAGTAATAATGATAGAAAACATTACATGTCTTGGGCACACTGGCCTTTTAATAATTGTTTTGGGCACCCTGGCCTCTCAACATTGTAACAATGCATGATTTAAAATGGGGGTTCGAAACCCAGGGTGTTACAAGGAATCATAGAACCTGTTGAAGAATCTAAATGGATTAGCCCTATGGTGGTCTAGGATAAGAAGTCAGGAGAAATCATAATTTGTGTAGATCTAAGGAAGTTGAATGATGCATGTCTACATGATCCATTCCCCACACCCTTTACTGATGAAGTTCTCGATAACGTAGGAGGACATGAGGTCGAATCATTCACATATGGATTTTCAGGGTATCACTAGATCAGGATTGCTAAGGAAGATCAACATAAGACCACATTTGCAACATAGTGGAGGTCTTTCCAGTATACTATGATGCCCTTTGGGTTGAAGAATGCACCAACCATCGTTTCCAGGGTGGTGGTCAAAGTATTTAAGGACTTCTTACACAAGTTCCTAGAATCTTATTTTGATGATTGGACTATCTTTAGCCTACTGAAAGACCATATTGAATGTTTAAGATTGATGTTAGATAAGTGCATGCAATGTCAGATTGCCCTGAATTCAAAAAAATGCATTTTATTTTCACCATTTGGAGTGCTACTCGGGCACATTGTGTGTAAGCAGGGGTTGTTGGTGGATCCCTTCAAGATTGGCATCATTGTTGATCTACCTCCTCCCACTTTGGTTAGACAGTTGTGCACTGCATTGGTGCATTCTGGATACTACAATAAGTTCATTAAGGGTTATGCACAGATAGCAACACCTATGGAGAAGCTATTAAAGAAAGACAGTAAGTTCCAATGGACAGAAGAATGCAAGTAGAGCTTTGACACACTAAAGAAAAAAATGGTCATTGCGCCAATCTTGGTTTTTCAAGATTGGAGTAAGGAGTTCAATGTTCATGTCAATGCCTCGTTTGTTGCATTAGGATTAGTTTTAGAACAACCGGGTGTAGGAGACATTGACCACCCCATAGCCTTTGCTAGCAGGAAGCTTTCTACAGCTAAGAGGAACTACACTATGATTGAAAGGGAAGGCTTAGTTATGGTATATGCGTTGAAAAAGTTTAGACACTACTTGTTGGGAGGACATTTTAAGATGTTCACTGATCATTCTACATTAAAATACTTAGTCAACAAGCCAGTGTTGGGGGGAAGAATATGCAAATGGATACTACTATTCCAGGAGTATGAATTTGAGATTGTGATTAAGCCAGGAAGAATGAATAAAGGACCTGATCACTTATCTAGGTTGGAACATGGAGAGGAACCTACCAACTTGGAGGAAACACTACCAGATGCACAGTTGTTGGCCATCAGAAAATTTGATGATCAGTTCGTCGAGATAGTTCAGTTCCTGTCCACAGGAATCACACCTTGCGAGTACACAATTATTCAGAAGAAACAGTTGGTAGTCCACGCTACCGACTTTCAACTTATAGCTGGACAGTTGTATAAGATGAGACCAGATGAGATCTTGAGGAGATGTGTTATGGAGGCAGAAAGACCATTGATTCTTGCAGAAGAACATGAAGGCATTGCAGGAGGACACTATGCCGGGAAAGCAACAGTGCAGAAGGTTCTCAGAGATGGCCTCTGGTGGCCTACTTTACATAAGGATGCTAAGGAATACCACAGAGCCCGTGATGTATGTCAAAGAGTAGGAAAGCCTTTTCGAAGGGATGAGATGCCTTTGGCACCACAATTAACATTACAAGTATTCGAGAAATGGGCCATTGACTTTGTGGGACCTATTAACCCACCAGGAAGGCGCACATGAGCTAGATACATTATCACTGCGACATAGTATTTAACCAGATGGGAAAAAGCAAGAGCAGTTAAGGACTGTAGTGTAGCTACAGCTACGCAGTTCATTTTTGAGGATATTATAACTAGGTTTGGATGCCTGAAGATCCTCATGAGTGATCAAGGCATACACTTCATCAACAAAACTATTGAAACCTTGACTCATGAATTTGAATTTCATCATTAGAAGAGCACTCCATACCACCCACAGGCGAATGGTACAGTCAAAGCTTTCAATAAGATCTTGGAGACAGCGCTGACCAAGATTTGCAGTGTTAATAGAGATGACTGGGATTTAAAAATTCCAGCAGTATTATGGGCCTACAAAACTACTTGCAAGAAGTTAACATTGCAGACCCCATTTAAGTTGGTATATGGCTTGGAAGTAGTGGTACCTATGGAATATGTGGTTTTGAGTTTAAGAATTGAAACATTGACAGGTATGGATGACATTGATGATGTTCAAGATAGGTTTGCACAGTTGTTGGAACTGGAAGAAGACATGTTTATTGCAGGATTTCATCAGCAAGTACAGAAAGAAAGAGAAAAGGATTACCATGACAGACATATCAAGAGGAAAGCATTCAAGCAAGGATATTTGGTATTGTTATATGAAAGCAAGTTCATGAAGAATCGAGGGAAGTTCAAGACACATTACCT